>MCFG01000040.1:147500-185000 GCA_002104895.1 Anaeromyces robustus | reverse complement strand
TATTATATTATATTATATTATATAATATAATATTATTATATTATCTTTATCATTATTATTATTATTATTATTTATATATATATATTAAAGAGGGAATTCAAAAACTTTTTTAATTGCAAATATAAGTCCATCAGCGTTTTCATTAGCAGAAACATTATCTACTTTACGTTTTGCTCAATGTGCCAAGCAAGTTTCTAATAAAGCAGTTGTTAATCAGGTAATATAGGTTTTATTTAATTAAATATTATATTATATATTTTATTTCTTAATACATATATTTATTATTGTAATTATTATAATTATTATTATTATCATTTATTATTATTATTATTATTATTATTATTATTATTATTATTATTATTATTATTATTATTATTATTATAATATTTTTCATTAATTTTTTATTATTGATCTTAATTTTATTTATTATATAATATATTAATAATAGAATATTGAAGAAAATGTTTGTTATTTGAAAGATCAAATTTATAGACTTCAACAAGAAATTATAAAACTAAAAGAAAAAGATAACAAAAATAATAATATTTTTGATAATGATAATAATAATAATAAATTAATAGAGAATAATAATTTTTATAAGTTTTTTGATGAATGGACAAAAATTCATAATAACATGGAGAAAGATAATAAAGAAATGTCAGAAAAAATTAAATTAATAGAAGAAGTTAAAGAAAATCAAGATCAAATGATTAAATCTTATGCTATGATTATAAAAATTAGAGATTCTATGATAAAACAATTAAGAGACAAAATAGATTCTGAGTTTAAAGGAAACGAAAAACTTTTAAATAATGATAATGATAATAATAAATTATTATTAAATGAAATACAAGAATTAAAGCTTCTTCATGAAAATAATCCAGAAAAGAAAAAGTTAGAAAAGGAAAACTATATTTTGCAAAATCAAATTAATAATTTGAAAAAATTTAAATTGGAATTTGAAAATTATCAACAACGTAAAAGATATCAACAACGATATATAGGGTTATTAACTAATCAATGGTTTAATTCCCAAAAAGAAAATGAATATTTAAAACATCAACTTAAAATATTACTATCAAATAACAAAAACAACAATAATAATATTGATAATAAAAATCTATTATTGGATAAAGAAAATATTTATCAGAATTCTATCAATTTATCTTCTAATAAAGTATATTTAAATTTTATTATATATTATTTATTTATATATTTATATAATCTATTTTTTATATATTTAATTATTTATTTATATATTTATATAATCTATTTATTTATTTATATATTTATTTATTTATATTATAATTATATATATATATTGTGATTATTATTTTTATTTATTAAAATATTTATATATATTATATTTAATGATTTAATATATTAAAGACAAACAATATACCTTCTATAAATTTTATTGATGAAATCAATATAAATCATAATACCAATTTATTAATTAATATTAATCAAACATTTAAAACACAAGAACAAAATATAAAGAGTTTCGAAGAGAAATTATTAGAATCCGAACAATTTTTAAAAGATTTTAATAATAATTTAAAAAATAAAATTAAAGACGATATTTCAAATAATAATAATAATGATATCATTAATATATCAGATAATTTAACATTATTTTCACCTATTAGTAATAATTCTAAAAAGAATATAAATAAAAAGGATACTATTACATTATCACCTATATTTAATAAAAATCAATTATCGATAAATGATATAAATCGAAATAAAAGAAGAGAAACCTTAGCAATAAAAGATTTATTTTCAGATACTGAAAATGTTGAAGATTTAATTAATATGGATGATATATATGGTATTAAGGAAGGTAGTTTAGGTCAAAAACATGGTTATGATTTTGATAGCTTGGATGAAATTTCATTTAAAAAACAACGTATTTCTTTTGAAATTGATAAAAGAATATTAAATGATATTAATAATAATAATGATAATAACACCACTACCACTATTACTACTACAACTACAACTACAACTACTACTCCTACTACTACTAATAATAATAATAATAAATCTATTCAAAAATTGAATTTAGATAATACCCATATTCATACCCCACAAGCTAAAGAAAATAATATGTTTTTGAGTAGTTTAAAAGATAATTCAATTATAATATATGATGATAATCAAGATTCACTTCAAGATATAACGATGACAATCACCGAAAATAATAATAATAATAATTATGATAATAATGATAATAATGATAATAATAATATTCTAAATGATGAGATTCTTAAAGATATAAGTATAATACAAGAAAAGCATAATTTAAATGATAATAATGGAATTAATAAGAATGGTGAAGATAATGATAAAAAAAATGATAATAATTATAATGATGTAAATATTTTTAAAGATTCTAAGGATATTGATAATAATAAAGAAGAAATTGAAAAAATATTAACAGAACAATTTGTTAAAATTGAAGAAGAATTAAAAATGAAAAATTCAGAATTACAGAGTGAGATTGAAAAATTAGAAGAAAAAATTTCAAATTTGAACGAAGAACAACAACAAAAAGAATCAAAAATAACTAAATTATTAATGCAATATGAAGATAAAAATCAAGAATTACAAAATATGATAAATGAAAATAAAACTTTAAAGCAAGAATTAGAATTTGCTGAAGATAATCGTAAACAAATCAATGAACAACAAGTAAATACAAATCATATATATATATTAAGTTTAATTACGTAATAATAATCTATAAAAAAATATTAATACAACTATTATTTTTTTTTATATATTATTTTACATCTAATAATAATAGACAATTATATCAAATTTAAATAAAAAGATTTTAGCTATTGAACAAGCATATGAATTAGAAAAATCAGAAAAAAAGGTTCTAGGTGATCAAATTCAAAAGACAAATGAAGAACGGAAAAAGAATGTAAATTTTATATTGATTTATAATTATAATTAATTAATATTATATTGTTTTTTTTTTTTTTTTTTTTTTTTTTATTCATTTTCTTTTTTCGAAAATAATTTTTATTTATAATAATAATTATATTAAATATTTTTATAATTATTCTAAATAGGAGAATCAAAATCTTGAACTTCAAGATCAATTTAATTTAATTCAAAATGAAAATGTAGGATTTTAATAATTTAATATTGTTAATTCATATAAATTTTTTATTAATTTTGTGATTAACTATTAAAAAAAAAAAATTTTTTTTTTTTTTTTTTTTTCTTTCAAATATTTATATTTTTTCTATAGATTGGTCTTAATTTAAAAATTGATCAAATTGAAAATTTAAATGAAGATTTAAAAAATGAAAATCAAACTTTAAAATTAAATTTAAATACCTACAAAGAAAAATATGAAAAAGTAAAAAAATAATCATATATATTATTAAAAAATAGAATGTAATTAAAATATTATATATTAATATATATTTATTTATTTTTTCACAATACTTTTATATATTTGCATTGATTAGATTAATACTTATAAGGAAAAAATAGAAAATGAGATTCAAGGTATAGTTAATGTTGAAGATCTTTCAAATATGGAATTTGATCAACAATTAAAAGAATTATTGAAGATTTACAATGGGTTTAGAGATAATATTGAAGAAAAAGAAAAAATTATAACAAAAAATAAATTATATATTCAAGAATTACAAGAAAAATTAGAAGATAAACAGCAAGAATATATACAAATTAAACAAAGATATGGAAAAGAAAAATTGAAATATGATTCAGAAATTTCAAATTATTTAAAAAAAATTGATAACTTGAAAAAAGAAATAAAGACTAAAAATATAAAATTATTAGAAAAGAATAAAGAAATGGAAGAACAATCAATACATAATCAGAGTTTAAATGAAAAAATGAAAGATTGGAAATTTCAATTGGAAATATCAAATTTACGTTATGAAGATTTACATAAAAAATTAACATTTGAAAATTCAGAAAAGATTCAACTTATGGAAAAATTAGAATCTTATTCAATGGATGAAAAGAAAAAAGATATAATTATTAATAATTTGAAACTTGATGTTGAAAGATTAAATAATAAATTGTTAGATGCTAAAAAAAATCAAATAAAAATACAACAAGAAAACAAACATCTCATAGAAAATATTCAATATTTCAAAAATAAAATTGTTGAAAGATCTGAGAAATATAAGGAAATGAAAACAAAATTGGAAATAAAAACAAAAGAAGTTGAACAATATTTAAATCAAATATGTGAATATGAAAAATCACATTTAGAAACTGCTAAAAAATTAAATGATTTAGAAGAATTAAAACAATTACATGAAAAAGATATTGAAGAACTTCGATTAAAAAATAGACAATTAAGTGATACCCAAAAAATAGCTGAAGAAGCTACTTTAATTGCCTCATATAAAGAAAATGAAAAAAATACCCTTTTAGTAAGTTTTTATATAAATTTTATATATATATGTAATTATGTGATGTAAAAATAATATAACTATTAACTATATAAAAACAAATAATAAAACGATATGAAATGTTATCAAAATAATAATAATAATAATAATAATAATAATAATAATAATAATAATAATAATAATAATAATAATAATAATAATAATAATAATAATAATAATAATAATAATAATAATAATAATAATAATAATAATAATAATAATAATAATAATAATAATAATAATAATAATAATAATAATAATAATAATAATAATAATAATAATAATAATAATAATAATAATAATAATAATAATAATAATAATAATAATAATAATAATAATAATAATAATAATAATAATAATAATAATAATATTGTATTTTATATATATGAACTAATTATTAAATATTTTAATAGGAATCTTATAATGAAGATAAAAAGCAACATGAAGAAATTATAAAGGATTATGAAAAGAAAATTGCACAAAAAGAAAAGGAAACATCAAGAGAAGTTAAAGCTTTAAGAAATGAAATTAATATTCTTAAAGAAAATAATACTGTAGATAAAGACAATTTGACAAAAGAATATGAATTTAAAATTAAACGTTTAAATTCTGAAATTAATTCTTTAGAAAAAGAAAATGAAACATTGAAAAATGAAAATTTAAATTTAGTTATGCCTAAAAATCAAAACCAAAGAATTAAATATTTAAAAAAGGTAAATTTAAATATATATATATATATTATTTAAATAAATCATTTAATAAATGTAGAATATTAAATATAAAATGAATTATAAGTATTAAAAAAAAATATGCTTTTAAAATTTGATATTTAATTATATTTATATATATATATTTTAATAATCTATAATATTTATAATAGATAAAAAATGAAAGTGATCATTGGAAGGAAATTGCTCTAAAATTTAGAAGAGAACTTGATAAGCGTGGAATTTACATTAAATTATAAAATAAACAAAATAATAATAATAATAATAATTCATAATTATTATCTTTAATATCAAGATATATATAATACTATTTTTTTTTTTTTAATATTTCATTATGATAACTATAAAACAATAATTATTAATAATTATTATTAATTCCATCAAAATTATTTATTTATAATTTTATATACCAAAAAATAATAATTATATTTATGTATAAATATAGATATAAATATATTTTTCTCTCTTTTTTTTTTATAAGATAAAAAAGGAAAGCTATATAATACAATAAAATAATATAGAATTAAATAAATTTTAATGAAATGTTATAAAATATAGTAAATATAATAAAATTTATTTGTTTTAATTTGTTTTAATTTTTATTAATAAATATTTTAATAATAGTCATATTTATTATTATTTATTTATATATATATATATTTATTTATTTATTTAAGTTTAATAATAAGAATGCTTTTAATATTGGTCATAAAAAAAAATTTATTTTATTTTTTTTCGTTATGTTATATTTTGTTCTGTTTTGTTTTGTTTTGTATTATTTTGATAGGATATTTATATATTTATATTGTTATTATGAATAGATCTATTATTAAGTAGATAAATAAGTTCAATAATTTTGAGAATTTATTTCAATTTATATATATTAATTTTTTATTTTCCACTTAAGGTTTCAATAAATGATGCTTGCTCTTGTTCTATTTTAACTAATGAATCATATTGTGCAGTTAATCTTAATATGCATATATATATGTATAACATTATAATATTTATTAATATTTATATATTCAAAAAAAAAAAATATATATATATATATATATATATATATATATATAATAAATATATATAATAAATATAATGGTCATGATAATGATATAATTATAATTGATATTAATTATGTTGAAATGTATATTATATTAAATAAAAACAATAGTAAAATTATAATTTATTCATAAATTTATTTTTTAAATTTTTCTATTTAATTATAAACCTGTCAAATTCAGCCTTTCTTTCTTTTATAAGTATAATTAATCTTTGTTCTAATATTTTTCTATTTTCAGCTTCCTTTTCAGCTTTATTTCTTAAACCAATAGCCTTTTACATTTTAATATTTATTTTATTTTATTTTTTATCAGTTATAGAATAGATATTCATTCCAAACATTGCACAATTATAAATACATAAAATAACAAAATCATTTAATATATAAAACATTAGTTTTCATTGTATTAAAACTTGATGTAAAAATAAAAATATTATTATAACAATTATATAAACCTTTAGTTTTTCCTTTTCAATTTGTTCAGATTTTTCTTTTAATAAATCTAAAAAGGAACTAACAATTGTACTGAATTCAGTAATTTCTTTTTTTTTTTAAAAAAAAAATAAAAAAAGAAGATAATATATAATAATATACATTGCATATTTATTATTTAATTTTAATAAAAAATAATCAGAATATAATAAGTTATATAATAAAGTAATATTTAGAAAATTATAATGATTATTAATTAAAATAGGAATAAATTATTATTAATTATACTAAAAATAAAAAGATTGTTTTACTATCAACAAATTCTCTACATTGGTCTTTTAATTGCTGCGATTGTTCAAAATTTGAAGATTCTAAAATTCTTATTTTTCCTGTATAATCAAATGTAGGTATGATATCATTACTATTGGATATACCGTTCATTTTTTTTTTTATTATTATTATTTCGTTTTTATCTTCTTTTTTTTTTATCAATTTTAAAAATATAATTACTTTTATTTTATATATAATTTTTAGAATAACACGAACGAATTATTTCTATTTTTTGTATTTTAATAATTTTTTTTAAATTTATAATAATTATTAAATAATATATATATATATTTTTTTTCAGTTTTATTAAAGAACTCCGCTTTTAGCTTTTTATTTTTTTTGGTAACAATTTATCTTATTATTTTTATTATCTATTATTATCTATTATTATTATAGATTTGTTTTTAACAAATTTTAATTTTTTTTCTCCATATGTTAATAAATTATTTTTTTAACTTTATTCATATATATTACTTTATATTACATTTTAATTACATTTTATATACAAAATAATCTTAATTAATTATTAAATTATATTTTGTGTAATTTATTTAAAAATATTAAATCTTTTTTTTTAAAAAAAAAATAATAAAATAAAAGAAATAAAAATATAATATTAGATGAGAAAATAAAAATAAAAATAAGAATAAAATAAAAATAAAAATAAATATTAGAAAAAATTTAAATAATAATAATAATAATTATAATAATAATAAATTAAGTAAATTAAGTAAAAATAAATAATTATTATATTTCGTCGAAAATGAGTATAGATAATTTGGTATCAATTGGAGCTACTATTTCGACAGTATGTATATTTATAAATTAATTAATAATTTTAAAATTAAGCATGAATGTTTAGAATTAACATATTATAAAATATTTTTAAAAAAAATATCATTAAAAATACTATTAATAATAATATTATTAATAATAATTTTTAATATTTATATTATAGATTTTAATGTTTTTAACACATTTGTAAGTTTATTTTTAAATATCTCAAAAATCTAAAAAAGAAATTTAATTTAATAGAAATGTTTATTATTGTTTTTTTTTTAACTTGTTATATTTATTTATGTTTATACTTATAGAAAAACACCTTTAGAAATAAATAGAAATATAAATGCTATATATATTATTCCATTCTTTCCACATATTATGACATTTTTCAAGTAACAATCTACATTATATTAATATAATATTATTATTTTAAAAGTTGTATTTATAATCATACATTTCAAATTTTAACAAATATTAATCATTAATATAAATATATTATTAAAATTAGTTGTACTTTATGGGAAAAGTATGGAATTTTAAAAGGTAATTAATAAATAATAATAATAATAATAATAATAAATTTTTTTTTATATCATTAATAATATATATTATTATTTGATAATTATAATTATTTAAAAAAAAATAAATATAGGTGACCTTGCAATGATTTTTGTAAACTTCACCGGAATATTAATAACAACTAATGTTATTTATATGTAAATATTTGAAATTTTTAATTTTTAATTATATAATTTTATTATTATATAAATAAATAATTATTAAATATTTTATATGTAATATATATATCTATATAAAAGATATTATAAGAATGCTAGAGATTTAAAGGTAAATTATTGTTATTAAAATAATTTAAATGTATTTTATTATTAATTTTATTACTTTTTTATTTTAACTAATAATTAATTGATTATTAATATATTATAGAAAAAAGTAGAAAAATCATTTACTATCGCTATATTAGGATTAATTATTATTTTATCATATGTAAAATTTAATAGGTAAAAAATGTTATTTTGATATTTGTATTTAAAAGAAATTTATAAAATATCTTCTTTTCTTTTTTTTTTTTTTATTAATATTTTTTTTTCTTTTATTTATATTATGTATAGAGGTTCAACTAGTTATACTGTATTAGGATTTATAACAAATATATCTACTATAATAACATTTGGTATGTATTAACTTTTTTTTTTTTTATTATTATTTTTAATATATTTTTATTAATATATATACTTTTTTTTTAAAAAAAATAATAGGGTCACCTTTATCAACACTTGTAAGCTACTATAATAAAATAAATTTTTTTTTTTTAAATATTGATATTATATATATTCTATAATATTGATATAATAATATTATTTTCTTAAAAAATAAATAAATTGATTTTATAGAAAAGAGTTGTTCAAACTAAAGATAATTCAAGTTTATCAATTCATCTTATAGTAATTTCCTTTGTATCCTCTTTTCTTTGGTATATTAATCTTTGAAATCATATATATATATAAATATAATTTAAAAATTTGATATTTGTTATATTAATTTAAATATATATATATATTTTCTTTTTTAATAATTTATATTATTTTCATTATTTTTATATTATATTTATATTTTTTATATAATTTAGGACGTTATATGGGTAATTATAACATACTAATTACTTTAATTTTTATTCAATAAAGTAAAAATATAAAATTATTAAAATTTTATATATTATAAATAATATTTTTTATTATAAAAGATATATTATAAATGATAAATTTGTTACTGTTCCAAATGGTTTAGGTTGCTTATTATCAGCCTTCCAAATTATTATATATTATATTTATTCAAAAGATTACAGTCTTCCACAAAACACTATTCAAATGACACCGTTCCATTTGAAAAATTAAATTTAATATAAATACTAATATTTATAATAAAATCAATTATAATAAATAAATTGAAAATAATAATAATAATAATAATAATAATAATAATAATAATAATAATAATAATAATAATAATAATAATAATAATAATAATAATAATAATAATAATAATAATAATAATAATAATAATAATAATAATAATAATAATAATAATAATAATAATAATAATAATAATAATAATAATAATAATAATAATAATAATAATAATAATAATAATAATAATAATAATAATAATAATAATAATAATAATAATAATAATAATAATAATAATAATAATAATAATAATAATAATAATAATAATCATAGAATTGATGCATTATTAAATATAATAAGCAATACAATATCTATATTATTAATATTATAATTTTATTAAATTAATATATATATAATATTATTATCATATAATATACCAAATAAATACAACTAAAAAAATATTTCATTTTTTGAAATTTATATCGATATGTAAAAATTATTTATTTATTATCAATAAAATTTAAAAATAGAAATAACAAAAATATATTACGCAATCGAAAAAAAAAAAAAAAAAAAAAAATTGAAATAAAACAAAATAAAATAAAATAAAATTAAATAAAATAAAATACAAAATTAAAAAATATATAATAAATAATAAAAAGTAATTAACTAATAAAGAAAAGTAAAAAATAATATTTAATTTTATTATTTGATAATTTTTTTTTTTTTTAATTATTGGTTTGTTTTTATTCTTTATTTTCTTATTTATACATACATTATATATATATATATATATATATATATTTTTTTTTTTTTTTTTTTTTTTTTTTTTTGAATTTAAAATTTGCATTTGTAATTTAATATATATTATATGTCTGTATAATATATATTAATTATATATTATTAATAATTAGAATTAATCATACCATTCAGCATGAATATTTTTATTTATAAATGAAATTTTATCTGTTGCTTCTTCAATTCTCTTTTTAACTGGTTTACCTCCACCATGTCCAGACTTTTTATATAATGAAATATAAAGTAAAAATAATAATAAAATTTAAAAAAAAAAATGAAAATAAAATAAATTATATAAATTAGTTATACAATTTTTTTGTTTATTTTTTTTTAATTTTTTAAAAATAAATTTATTAATTTACCTTAGTATCAATTCTAATAAGTAATGGTTTTTTAGTAGATTTACCTGCTACATATTGTAATTGAGATATTAATTTTAAAGAATGAAGTGGTACACTTTTTTAATGTAATAAATTAATAAATAAATATAAATGATAATAATGATAAGAAAATATAATTTAAGTCTTTTTTTAGTATTTACTAATAATGATAATAATATTATATATATTCTATTATTTACACTCTGTCATCATGATCACCAGTTGTAAGTAAAACTGCTGGATATTCGGTATTATCTTTGACATTGTGTAATGGAGAATATCTTATAAATTTATATATAAAAGAAAGAAAGAATTTAATTAAATTTCTTATAAGAAAAATTTTAATTATTTCTATGTATATATATTACTTTAATACTGTTTTAAAATCGTGTTCTTTATCTGGATCACCATAATCTGAAACCCTTTTTTTTTTTAAAAAAAAAAAATTAATATAAAATTTTTAAATTAACATGTTTTATATATAGAATAGGTAATAATACCAAGCATGACCAATTGTAAATTTATGGAAACGTAACATATCCATAACACTAATATAATTGAAGAAGTATATATATATATATTATAAAATTAATATATATATATATATTTATATATTTTATTATAAT
This sequence comes from Anaeromyces robustus, assembly GCA_002104895.1. NCBI lineage: Eukaryota > Fungi > Neocallimastigomycota > Neocallimastigomycetes > Neocallimastigales > Neocallimastigaceae > Anaeromyces > Anaeromyces robustus. The sequence goes on along the minus strand of MCFG01000040.1, from coordinate 173,490 downwards.
AATATTTATAAAAAAAGTAATAAAGTAATTTATAAGTCTAACTAAAGCAATTAAAATTTTACCCAACATCTGCAACTGCACAACCAAAAAGTTCTGGAGCTTGATTAATACATGCACCAACTAATAAGCCTCCATTAGAACCTCCATTAATACATAACCTATTATTGAATATAAACATTTTTATTATTTTATTTTATATATAAAATACCATTTTTATTATATTTTTATATGTTTTGTAAATTTGTTAAATTGTATTTAATTAATAAATAAAAATAATTAATGAAAAAAAAAAAAAAAATGAATAATATAAATATATAAATATAAATATAAATAACATACTTTTCAGGAGAAGTATATTTGAGATTAATTAAATATTTTGCAGCCCACTGAAAATCGTCAAAGACATTTTGTTTATTATCAAGTTTTCCAGCTTCATACCAAGATTCACCATATTCACCACCACCACGAATATTAGCAACAACATACTTTTTTTTTTTATTATATATTTATATTAGTTTTTTCTTTTATAATATTATAATTAATTATTATGTAATAGTAAAGAAAAATAAAAGGAAAATAAAAAAAAAATTACAATTCCATTGAAATGATATATCCAAGTCATCCATATTGGAGAAAAGAATGGAAGAATACTAATATTAAATCCACCATAACCATATAATAAAGTTGGATTATTACCTTTTAATTCTAATCCCTAAATATGATTTTTATTTTTTATCAAGATGTAGTTACGTATATTATTATTATAATTATGGAAATATTTCTATATATTTATATTATTTTAAAATTATATTAGAACTACCTTTTTATGGACAATAAACATTGGAATAGAAGTTCCATCTTTAGACGGATAGAATTTTTGTTTCACTACATAATCATCTGAATTGTAATTTTTAATGATGCTTTTCTTTAACTCTTGGCATGAACTGTTTCTAAGATCACACTTATATACTGTACCTGGATTAACAAAAGATGATACTCTAAAAAATAACTAAAAAATTATTATTATAATTTTAATTACTAAATTAATTATTGAACGTATATACTTAATTTAATAAAAAAATAATAAAAAAAAAAACCAATTTTTTTTGTCATTATATATGATTATTACTTCATTATCAGTTTCTCTGGCATCAAAATTATTAACAATTGATCCTTCTTGAAGTTTAATGTCATATTTATATTGTCCTGAAATATCAAAAACTTTAAGAGAATGCTATAAATTATATATATACATATATATATATTGATGAGTATATATATATTATTTAAATAATTTATATAATAATAAAATGTTTATCATACTTTTGCATCATATAAGTAATTAATAACAAAACTATTATTATTACAGAATAAAACACCATCAATAACATTCTTGTTTTGCGGAATTACATCAACAAATTTTTTTGACGAATCATTAATATCAACTTTTACAATTTTATATTGTGGTGCATCTTTACTTGTTTTAAAATAAAATACTGAACCTGAATTATGAATTCTATTAATGATAAAAATTTATTATTAAAATAAATGATGAGATATATTTATATTATATAAATATATAAATATAATAATAATAATAATTACAATGTGTATTCAGCCTGTAAATATAAAAAAAAAAAGAAATATATATAAAATTTGATATAATTATTATTTATATTTATAATAAATATGTATATTATAATTGAAAAAAAAATACATCAAATTCGTCAATAAGTTTATTAAACACAGGCTTATCTAATTTAATAAGAATTATTATAAAATATATATGCAAAAATTTATTTAATATTTAATTAGCTAAAGGTAATATTAAATTATTTTAATATTAGTTTTTATTTTAATAACATTACCATTGATTTCTCCATTAATTTTCATTACATATACTTTATTTTTTGGATCACATGAAGCGTCAATAATTAATAATAAATACTTTCCATCATCTGTAATATCTATACCAAACATATTTTTTGGATTTTCAGGTTCTGAATAAAATAAAATATCTTGATCTTGTTTTGTTCCAATTCTATGATAATACATCTATTTATAAATATTATATTTAATTATATATTAATAAAAATATTTTATGGTATTAACAATATATTTATTAAATCTATATTATTTTTACCATAGCATTTTCATTTTGATCAGTTTCTGTACCGGCTGATTTATCTTGCCCAATACCTGGTTTTGGATAACTTTGATAGAATATACCTTTTTCATCTTTCGTCCATGTAATACTTTTTTATAAAAAAAATAATACATTATTAAAATAACATTTTTAATTATTATATAAATATTTAAGAAGATATTGATATTGATATTTACCCAGAAAATTTTACCCAATTCAATGGTTCATCCAATTGTACTAATTTTCCGTTCTCAATTTTACTTTATATAATTTTTTATTTATAATAACTATTTAATAAGGATAATTATAATAATAATAATAATATATAACGTTTTATAACGCTTACTTTATATAGATCTTATATAATATATTTTATTATATATTTAATAAAAAAATTAATTTATTAGTATCATTTTCAGTAATTAAAAATTTTATTATATACATGACTGATATTTGATATATTACAGTAGTCCAGTCACTTCCACTTTTACTAAGAGAATAAGCAAAGTATTTTCCAGAATCAGAAAATGAAATTCTACTTAAAGCAACAGTACCATCATCAGATAATGTATTTGGCTATTTTGTATAGAAAATAATATATATATTTAATTATTTATATTAAAAAATAATTTATTATATTAAATATAAACTTATATAATGATTCTAAAAAATGATTATATTATAATTTAATATATACATCAAAGAAAACTTCTGGTTCATTATCTAATGTTTTTTGTCTATATAAAACACTATTCATAGAAAGGAAAATATGTATATAATATTGTATTTAATAAAAATAATAATTAAATAGTTATATTATATACTATTATCTTAAGAATACCTTTGTGACTGTAAACCTGAATTATGATAATAATAATAGTATTCATTTTCACCTTTGCCTCTTTTAAATACACAACCAAAGCGTTCATAATTATATTTTTCAGTTATTCTTAATTAAAGAAATAGAATATTTATTTAATATTACATATTAATAAAATAGTTTAAAATTTAATATATATTTTTTATTACGTTATATATTTATATTATTACTTATTTATTAATTTTTCACGGTATTCATAATCTTTTATATTTATAAAAAAAGTAATAGAAAGAAATATTTAAGATTAATATATTTTATAATATTATGTGGTTTTATTATTATTTCTTTTTATTTTTATTTTTTTTTTCTATATGTGAAAAAAATTTTTTACCATTAACGTATTTAAAAGTAATTTTATTCTGTTCTTCAACAAATTTTTTAGTTTCTTCAGAGTCTGGATCTTTATATAATGTTATATTATGTATATTAAAAATATTAAAAATAATATTATATTAATATTATTGTAAAGTAATAATATATATTTTATTTTTATTTTATATAAAAATATATGAAAACAAAAACCTTCAAGCCAACGATATGGATCTTTAATTTCAATTCCAAAGTGATTTTCAACTATAGATTCATCTCTATAAACATTTGGATATTCCATCTTTCTTTTTCAATATATAAAACTTCAAAATGAAATTTAAATTAAAAAAAAAAAAAAATTAAAATTAAAATTAAAAATTTTTAATTAAATTCTACTAAATTCTATGTTGTTCATTTATACAATTCACATGATATTTTCATAAAAATTTATATTTAAAAATAAATAAAAGTTTATTCACAATAAAATTTTATATATTTTTTATTTAATCTATAATTGCATTTTTTATTAATAAATCAACATTTCATTTAAATGAAATTTCCATTTTTTTTTTAAAAAAAAATAGTTTTTTTTTTTTTTTTATTAATATTTAATAAAAAATGGTATTAAGTTATGACCCGACAAAAAATGAAGAATATAAAAAGGCTTTTTGTACTGAATTAATAGAATTAAAATATAATGATATAGAAGAAATTCTTTTTGCGAAAGATGAAACAATTTATTATCCATTAGTTATAACGTAGTTTTTTAAATTATTTAAATGAAATCAATAATTTTGTATAAATTAATAAATATTTACAATTAAATATTAATTAATAATACTTTTTTTTATAAAAAATATTATAAAAGATATTATGAATTACATAATGGAAATAGTTTATTAGGTACTTTTTTTCTTTTTTGCTAAGCACTATTATAATAAATGACATTAAAAATTAGAATCATTAAATAAAATAAAATAAAATAAAATATATTATTATATTCCTTATCTTTAAGTTTTTTATATGTATATTTATTTTATTTTGTTTTATTAATATATGTTATATCTAGGTAATCTATTATTACATTTTCCAGAAACAATGCTTCAATTATTTAATGAAGCTTTAATTGATGTACAAGTAAGTAATGAAATTAATGGAAATATCAAATATAAGTTAAAAATTCAATTTAATTGATATATCAAATGTAAATATATATATTCTTATACAAAAATAAAATAAAATAATTTAAAAGAATGATATTATTGCAAGACATCCTATGGCAGGAGATATGACAAGAAAATATAATTGTCGAGTTAGAATTGCAAGGTAACAACAACATGATTAAAATTCTTCATTTTTATAAAAGAAATTTATTATGATAATTAATAATAATTTAATAATTTATTTTTATTAAATTATTATATTAAATATAATAAATTATAAAAGACTTCCAAGTGCATTATGTTATAGAACATTACCACGTTCATTTGAAACAGGTATGTTATTATCAATTTCAGGAACTGTAGTTAGAACAGGACCTCGTAAAGTTTCAGAACAAGAAGAAGTATATCAATGCACAAAATGTAAAGGTCAATTTTCGGTAAAAGCTGACCGTGAACAATATTACTGTATACCCGAACCAAAAGTATGTAAAGCAATTGGTATAGCACCATGTGATTCTACAAAATTTAAAAAAATTTCTAGTGAACAAGGTAATAATATTTAGAAATTATAGATTATATATATTTATTAAGGATATTTATATATATATATAATATACGATATATTTCTATAATATTAATACAATTATAAATACTATTGTTTCTGTAATAATTATTTCTTTAATATAGCAAGTTCTGAAACATGTAATGATTTTCAAGAAATAAAAATTCAAGAAGATATTAATGCTTTAGCATTTGGAAGAATATCCTTTTTTATACCTAATATGATTTATATATTTAGTTATACAATTTTATAAATTAAAAAAAAAAGACATTTTCAAATTAATAGAATTATTACTTTAACCAAATTTTTACATTCCTAGATCTATTATTGTTTTATGTGAAGATGATTTAGTAGATCAATGCGCAGCAGGAGATGCTGTCGAAATTACGTAAATAATATACTTTTTATTTTCAACTTAATTAATATAAGGTATAAATAATTAAAAAATTTTTTTTTACTTTTTGTTTAAAATATATATATATTAAAAGTGGTATTATTTTAAGAAGATGGAAACCATTTGAAAAAGGACAGAGATGTGATATAGAAATTGTTATGTGGGCAAATTATATTTATGTAAAAAATGAAGATAGGTTTTTTGATACTAGTGTTGAAGATGAAAAGAAAAAAGAATTTGAAAAATTTTGGGAACATTATAAAGATAATTTAATGGCAGGTAAAAAGTGGCTTTTTTTTTTATCTTTTAAATAATATATACGAAATATATATAAATTAATATAATATATATATATATATTTTTCTTTATAGGAAGGAATAGAATTATTTCAAGTTTTTGTCCATTTATATATGGTGCATATCCTATTAAATTATCCATAATTTTAATGTTGTTAGGAGGTGTGGCAAAAGCAGAGGCTGGTATTAAAGTAAGAGGGGAAATTCATATTTTATTAGTAGGAGATCCTGGTAAATATACATTTAAATTATATAAATAATTCAGAATTAAATTTTATTATTAATTAATAATATTTATTTAATAATATTTTTTAAATTAAAAAATTATTATTTTATATTTATTATATTATTATCATTATTGTTTTTAGGAACGGGTAAATCACAATTTCTTCGTTATGCAGCAAAATTGTCACCAAGAGCAATTTTAACTACAGGTGTTGGTACAACTAATGCTGGTTTAACTGTAACAGCTGTAAAAGATTCAGGTGAATGGCATTTAGAAGCTGGTGCTTTAGTTTTAGCAGATCGCGGTATATGTTGTATTGATGAATTTGGTGGTATAAAAGAAAACGATAAAACAGCTATTCATGAAGCTATGGAACAACAAGTAATTATGAATATTTATATTATTAATACTTTAAATTTAATAATTTTAATTAAATATTAAATAAATATATTTAATAAAAAATAATTATATAGACACTTAGTGTTGCAAAAGCTGGTTTAATTTGTAAATTAAATACTAGATGTTCTATTTTAGCAGCAACAAATCCTAAAGGAAAATATGATCCAGAACAAAATGTATCTATTAATATTGCTTTAGGTAGTCCATTATTAAGTAGATTTGATATTGTATTTGTATTACTTGATAAGCAAGATAAAGAATGGGATCAGTAAATATATATATATATATATATATTTTTTTTTTTTTTAATTTTTCAAATTTTAGTATCGATTATAAATTATATTTATTTATTTAAGATATATAACTAATATATATAATTTTCAAATAAAAACAGAAAAGTTTCAAGTTTTGTTATAAAAGAAAATTCATTAAAGTATAGAAAAAAAGCTTATATGTCATCCCAATCTCGAAAAGAGTATAATGTAAATCTTATTACTGATTATTGGAAAATTGAAGATCTTCAAGCTTATATTCTTTGTGCAAAAACTTTTTCTCCTAGAATGACAAAAGAAGCTCAATTAGTATTATCTCGATATTATCAATTACAAAGACAATCTGATATTAGAAATGCTGCAAGAACTACAGTAATAATGATAATATAATTAGTATAAATATTATTTTAATTATACTTTTATATATATTAAATTATTCTTTTATTTTATTTTATTTATACTTTTATATATATATTAAAATATTCCTTTATTTTATTTATACTTTATTTTATTTATATATAATTTGTATTTTTTTTTTTTTTTTTTTTTTTTTTTTTTTTGAAAAAAGATTCGTCTTTTAGAAAGTTTAATTCGATTATCACAAGCACATGTAAGTTAATGTAAATTTTTTATATTTAAAGTATTATTAAATATTAAAATATTAAACAACAATTATTTTAAACTTATAAAATATAGGCAAAATTAATGTTCAGAGATTTAGTACTTGTTCAAGATGCGGTAATTATAAATAATTTTCTTTCTTAATATATATAAATAATAAAATAATAATCATAATTTAATATATACATATGTATATAATAGATTGTGGTAATATCTATTATAGAAATATCAATGCAGTCATCATCTATATTTGGAGATGTATTATCTACACTACATTCAATATTTCCAGAGGATCCAACAAAAGATTATTATGAAAAAGGTATTTTAAAATTCAAAAAAATTTATTATTTTATACCTACTATATATCTAATATATTATATATATATATATGTTATATAATAATAATTTGAATATACAAGAGAGAATTATTTTAAAAAAACTCCAACTTTTTGAATTATATAGTGGTCCAAAATTCGAAGATGAACCTGAAATGGATAATATAAATCAGCAAACATCACCACGACCAACTTATCGTCAATCACAATTACAAATAAATAATACCCCTCAAAAATTTTCACATCAATTCCAACAATCGTCACATCAGGATCAGCAAGAAATTCAATCCGGTCAATTTCAAAAAAATCAAAAGAATCAAGAAAATAATGAAAATGAAGATGAAAATGTTGATAATAAGTTAAGTACTTCAAAGTTAAAATCAGAAGAAACTGGTGTTAAAAAGAAAAATAAAAATAAAAAAAGTAAGAAAGATAATAAAGAAAATGATAATAATAATAACAATAATAATAATAATAGACCAAAGAAAAAAGCTAAAAAATCAAAAAAAGAAATAATTACTGTTGATGAAGAGAAAGATAGTATACCCGATGATTATAATCAAGATAATTGGGAAAATGAATTAAATTCATCTAGTATATTAATATCACCACCTTATGATGATAATAAAACTAATAATGAAAAAATAATACATAATTCCCAAAATTCAATTTTATCTTCTCTAAATGTAAATAATTCTAAAGAAGAAACTTTATCAACAGAAATTATTGAAACTACATCTTCAGAAACAAATAATGATAATAATAATAATGAAGCAAGTGATTCAATAAAATTAAAATTTTCTAATAAATTGAAAGGATTTATGTATACTAAAAAGACATCAGAAACTAAAATAGACAATGATAACATTAATACTAAACCTCAATTAAAAAATGGAATATCAAACTTATCAGACAAATTAGATAGTACTAATTATAATATTAATAATAATAAGCTTTATGAAGATAATAATGATGAGGAAGATTATCTTTCTAATTCAAATTTATCTGATGATGAAGATATAAATGATTTAGAACTAGATTATGATTTTGAACCTTCGATGACATCTACTATGGATTCTATTAATAAAAAAAAGAGAAAATTCATATGGGATTAAAATTAATCTAAATATATTCTAAAATATACATACTTTTTTTGTCATTCTATTTTTTATTTAAATCCTATAAATAATTAACTAATATTCATTTATAAAAACCTATTTATTTATTTATATTCAAATTGAATAAATATATTTAAATAATTAAATAACTATATTAAATATATCATTAACTATCATTTTTTAGAATTAAAATATATATACCAAATTACATCAAATACTTTACTACTTTATTACATTTTATATTATTCATTAATTTTGCCTTTTTTTTTTTTTATTATTATTATTTATTAATATTAAGATTAAACATAAATTTATTTAATTAATGAAACAATAAAATATTATTAATACAATTATTAATATGTATAATAATTATACTAAGTAAATAAGTATTATTATTATTATTAGGTCTTTTTTTTTAAAAAATATTTATAAAGAAAATATAAAAATTAAAATAAAAATATTGATACTATCTTTATATTTATTTATTAATTTTTTTTTTTTTTTAAAAAAAAAAATGTTTTAATATAAATGATTTGAGTATTCTTTTTCGTTTTGTTATTGTATTATTTAAATTACAAAGAATTTTTTAATTTATTTGATAATAATGTAATCTCTTGAGTATTAATACTATTTTTAATATGATTATTATTTAATAGTTCATTTATAAAATAATCAAAAATATATAAATTATCATCTAATCCTTTTAAAAATAATAAAACGGTTTTGATATTTATCTTTGTTAAATCAAATTTTTCATGAAGTAATGACTTTTTAATAAATAATTTTTGGAAATTAGAATCACAAAGTTTCAATAAATTTGGTTCAAAATGACTAAAATAAAATTTTTTACTGTTCAATAATTTCTCAATAAAAATTCTTAAAAATTCGAAACCTTCCAATAATTCAATATCATAAAATGTTGACAAATAAAATTTTTGATATAAACGTGATAAAATTTTTGAAAAATCTTCTTTCTCAAAATCTATAAAATCAAGTCCATAATCAATATATTTCTCTAAAAAAACTTTTAAACCTTCAAAGTGATCTAATCTAAAATTTTTCTTATGTTTTTTTCCTAAAAATTCATATTCTGAAATTTCTAATTTATCATCCCATGGTAATATATTTTTTATAAATGTTTCGAGACTAAATTGTTCATAATTTAATAATTTTAAATTAAATAAATATTCAATAAAAATTGAATCTCCTTTTAAAAATTTATAAATATCAGATGAATCTGTGTATGGATCGGTTGTATTAACATCATAATTTAAAAACATTTCTAAAACTTCATAATTATAATTATCATAAATAATATCAAATAATTCTTGATTCATTATAATTTTATTTTTTTCTTTTAATATAATATCATTTAATTGGGTATCTGATAAAGCTATTTTATCTTTTGAACTTAATAATAATTTTAAAATAAAATTATTATCAAAAATAGAGTTTTCAAATAAAAGTGTCAAAAAACGATGTGCTTCATTTTTTTCATGATTATTATAATTATTGTCATTATTATTATTATTAGTATAGTAATAATAATTTCTTTGTCTCTTATTAGGAATATTATCATTATTATCATGATTATCATAAATAAATATGCTTATACTTTCCGATAGTAAATTAAATCCATTATTTAATATAAATTTTAAATTTTTAATATTAAGTAATTTATTTTTATATAAATATGTTACTATATTATAATTTTCATTTGCTATACAAAATTTGTAATTTATATCTGCACCGTTCTCTAATAATATTTTAAATACTTCAAATTTATTTAAAATTACTGAAAGAATAAGTGGACAATATGGTATATCAAGTTTATTTGATGGAACAGATTGCATATATAATGAATCTGTTAATGATTTCCCATTAGCATAATATATTATATAATTTAAAGTAGAATATTGTGAAATAATAAATTTTATCATATTCATTGAAGCGTCATGATTAATAGCATATGCTAATATATCATCATTATATTTATTAAAATGATCAAGAGAAATACGTTTTTTTGTTATTAAATCGTTTAATTTTTCAATTTGATTTATTTTTATCATTTCAAATATTATATCTTTTATCATCTCATAACATTTCAAATTATTTATATATTGCTCATCAATAGGGAGTTTTATAATCTTCATTTTTACATTTTCAACAAATGTATCCTGGACTTCTTTATCCATTTTAATTAAAATATTAAATAAATCTTCTAAAATAATATGTTTTTCTCTTGTATCATATTTATATAAAATATTCATATTTTCATAATCATTATCTTGAAAAACTAATTGATATTGATATGACCAATTATCATTGTATTTATTCTTTTCATTTTCAACAATATCATTAAATTCCGATTTAGATAAAGAAATTTTATCTTTATAATAAGATAGTAGCTTTAATATAAATGAATTGTTAAATAAGTAGTATTTCAAAAATTGATTTAATGAAAAAGGAAAATCATATTTAATTGAATATAAGGGAGTAGTAAACCTGGTATTATCTGAATTTATATCATATTTATTGAAATAAATATCACTAATTAAAAGGAATTTTAAATTTTCATTATTCAGTGTTTTGCTTTTATGTAACCAAGTATACAGTGACTTGAAGCTTTTACCTTTAAATTTTTCAAGTAAAAAGTAAGATATTTTAAATTTATTACTTGAAACTGCTGAAAATATATAATAACCGTAACGTTTATTTACAATATTTGGATCTTCTTTTAGACAAAGATCAATTATATAATTTACTAATTGAATTGAATTACTTTTCATTATTGAAAATTCAATGATATCTTTTTTCTTATAATTATGAATTTTTTCAATAAATACTTTAAATTTAAATTTTGTTAAATGAATATTGTTTTCTTTTATATATTTTTTAAATTCTATATATTCATCATTTTCTATATACTTTTCAATAGCTTCTTTATCCTCTTGATATGTTGTAATATTTTCTAATTTATTTAAAAACTTTCTATTTATATGATATTTTAATTTTGGATTTTTCATTTTTATTAAAAAAGCATCTTTGATTGTATTTCCTTTATGAGTTAAATTATACTGAATATCTCTACTAATAAAATCAACCTTAAATATACTAGATATATCATCAAGAATCATTGTATCTCCCCTAATATCATTATTGCATAGAATGCTTAAAGCATTATAATTATTCTTAATTGCAATTTCATAAAATGATACATTAAATTTAATTTTGTTAATTTCATTTTCGAAAATATTATTTAATTGTTGAGTAGATAATGGCGTTTTATTATTATAAAAAAAATTAATTTTAAAATAAAAGATTTATTAAAAATATATTGTTTAAAAATATGATTTAATAAATCATTAGAATTATTCACTATTAAATCTATAATTAAACGTGAAGGTATATTATTATCATTTTTTATCAAATATAAAAAAATTAATTGTAATAATTCGTTTGAATCAGCTTCAATTAAATTACTTATTAATTGTTGGGGTATATCAAAACCTTTATTTATTATATATTTTAAATTTTCAATATTAATAATTTTTTCTAAAGTAATTAAAGGTATATTTTCTATTTGGGCTCCATAACTAATTAATAAATCAGCAATGTCAAATTGATTATTTTTTAGTGCAGACGAAAGAGGGGTATTATATAAAAAATTACTATAAGATGTATAATTCAATGTATAATAACCATTAATAATAATTAATTCTATTATTTCAATTGAAAAATCATTATTAATACAATAAATTAAAATATCATTTTCAATGAAATTCATTAAATTACCATCTTCATCTTCAAGTAATTTAATTTGAATTTTATTTTCTTGAAAGTATTGTTTTATTTCATCTTTCGTTCTAAATTTTGGATAATCAATTATATTAGTATTAAAAAACATATTTTATATTGTTTTATTAAATTATTGAAATTAAATCTATACTGTAACATCAAATATAAAATAATATATTTATTATATTATATTATTAAATAAAAAATGTAATTTTTTATAATATATAAAATATTTAAAAAATTCCAATGAATTAATGTAATTTTTATATTAAATAAAAAAAATATACATTTATATATAAAATATATTATAAGTTCATGATTATTGGACTTCTTTTTTTAGGTTTATTGATCAAAACTTTTAATATAATATTACTATTACTAAATTATACATCATATTTTAATAAAAAATATATAATTTTAATTGTTACACAAGTATATTAAACTATTAAGTAAATCGGAGTTTTTTTTTATATATATTATTTATAAAAATGAAATAATTTTTTTAATATTATATATATATAAATATATTATATAAAAAATTTTTGTATAGAAAAATGATATAAAATATCATTCAATACTTTTATTTAATAAAAAATAATAATAATGTGTATAATATATTTTTATATATAATTTTATATATTTAAAAATATAAATTATTATAAATACATAAAATTTACTTTTCTTAAAAAATATATTTATAAAAAAAAAAAATATTATATATAAAAAATGAATATCAGTAAAATACAAGCAAATAAAGTGGTAAGCATTAAAAGGCCACCAAGTCAGGAAGTTTTAAATCCTGATATGGAATTTTATAATAAACCATCAACAGTAAGAAACCATTACCAACCTACAGGAAAGCATAAAAAGTAATATAAAAATAAATTAATAATATTATAATATTATAATATTATTAATTAATACTATATTGTATCAATATTAATTAGATCTTTAGTTAAAAATATTTGTGAAGAAATGTTAATTAATGGGAATATTGATTCTTTTGTAAATTTTTTCTATCTTACACATACTACTCAAAATCCAAATGAATCAAAAGAAAAATCTAAAACTGAATTAAATAAACCTATTAATATAAAAGAAAGTAATAATGAAGATGAAGAAGAAGATGAAGAAGAAGAACAAAGAAAATATTTCGAAATTCCAACTTATTCAGAAGAAAAATTAAAAGGAACTATAACAGATATGAGTAAAAGCAATATGTTGAGTACTGATAATTTATTTAATTTTAATGCATTATATGTTAAAATTGAAGAATGTGAAAGAGTCGGTAAATATTAGTTATGAAAAATGAAATTTATATATTATTAATATAATGAAAAAAAAAAAAATTAAAATATAAATTTTTATAATAAATTTAATATTTATGCAATTATTATTTTGTTTCCTATAAAAAAAAGGAAATGCATTAGATGGATATAATGCAAAAAAAAATTTAGCAGAATATTTTGGAAGATTAAATAATTGGAATGAAGCTATTAGATATTATCAAAAAGCATATGATTCAATATTATTATTAAAAAATAAAGTTGAACTTTATATGGAAGCAATTTATAATATTGGATATGCATATGAAAAAAATAGTAATTATATAATAAACAAATAAATAATTAAATAAATAAATAAGCAAAAAAATATATTATTATTTCAATAAATATTTATAGTTATTAAAATATATATTTTTAATATATTAATATTAATATAAATCAAAAAAAAAAAAAAATTGATTCATCAAATTTATCAAAAAAGATCAAATTGTTAAAGCATTAGCTTATTATATAAAATGTAGAGAAATAGCAATAGATGAATATAATAAAAGTTTTGAACTTTCAGCTTCGAAAAAAATTGTAAAACTTAGATTAATAATTGCTAGTAAGGTATAATTAGATTATATATATATATATTAAAATAAAGTGTATAAATAGAAACATTAAAATTCTATATTTTATTCTTATTTTTAATAATTGAAATGTTGAAAGTTAGATAAAAAAAAGAAATATGAAAAAGAAATTGAACATTATAAAAAATGTATCAAAATTATTAAAGAAAGTTATGAAGATAAAGATGAAATAAGTAAAATTTCCTTCAGATTAGGAACAGCTTATTATAATAATGATGAATTAGATAAAGCAATTAAAGTATGCATTAGTTACATTTTTTTAAATAATTTTAATATATTATTAATTATTATTAATGCTTCATTTTTTTTATTACCTACTATATAATAAATTAAAAAAAAAAAAGTTATTTGAAGAATTCATTAATAATAATAATAATTCAAACAAAAATGTTATAAATAAAAGGTTTGCGCATGCTTCTATTGCAGATTGTTATGTTAGGTATATATTATCATATAATTTTTTATACAATAAATATAGATTTATAATCAACAAAGATATTAATAATATTAAATAACAAAAATAATAATAAATAATAATAATTAAAAAAAATTATTTTCCTAATTATTATGATAATTTTTATTATATTAAAAAGAAATAATAACTTGGATAAAGCTATTGAACATTTAGAAAAATTTATCTCATTTGGTGCAAAAGATATTAAACAAAAAACTGCACAAATTGAAGCATTAAATAAATTAGGTATTATTTATAATAAGAGAGGAGAATATAAAAAAGCAGTTGTATGTTTTGAAAAGCATTTTGAATTATTAAATTCATTAAAACAAGAGACAGAAAATACTGTAAAAGAGAATTCAGTAAAACCCGAAAAAATATCATATAAAAAAGGATCTTTACCAAGTATGACTAGTTTATCTCAAGATCAGTTAACTAATGATAATAATGAAGATATGGTAAAAGAAAATCTTAGAGATTCTAATAAATCATTAGTAAACATGAATTCATTATTAAATGAAAACGATAATAATTATTCACCTAATGAAATTATTGGAAATAGTAAAAAGTTTAATGAAGCATTAATTCAAATGGGTATTGCTAAAGCTGATAATGAATTACACCGATTTTTCAATTGGATACAAAAGTCAGACACACCTTCATTAAAATCTTTATTACAATGGAAAGCTAATCGAAGTATAGTTGAATATAGTGATGATAATGAAGATACATTCTTAATAAATTCTGAAAAAGATACGGAAGATATATTAAATGATAAACATGGATTTGAAATATCTAATAAAGATGAAAATGAAAATGAAAACGATAATATAAATATTAATGAAAATGAAAATGAAAATGATAATAAAAATGAAAATGAAAATGAAAATGAAAGTGAAAATGAAAATGAAAGTGAAAGTGAAAATGAAAATGAAACCAAAACTGAAAATAAAAAAGAAAAAGAAAAAGAAAATGAAAATGAAAATGAAAATGAAAATGAAAATAATAATAATAATAATAATAATAATGAAAATGAAAATGATTATATAAAAAAAGATAATGATGAAAACAAAGAAGAAAACCAAGTATTATAAATCTCTAAATAAAAAAAATTATATACATAAATATTGTATATAAAACATTTGTCAAATCAACATTTTTATCAAAAATATTGATTATCATAACATTATATAAATTAAAAAATAACATAGTATTATCTTTATTATTAGTATTATAATTATTATTATTTTTTTCTAATATTTAATCTTTTCATACTTAAAAAAAAAAAAAAAAAAAAAAAAAAAAAAAAAACTTGAAAAAAAGTTATTATCAATAGAATATGTAATAAATAAAACAAAAATTTTAACAAAGAAACAAACAAAAAAAAATGGTATAAAAATTTTTTTTTTTTTTTTTTTTTTTATATATATATTTTAATTTTATTTATTTGTTGAATGTTCAATTTTTTTCTATAATTTACTCTTTTATTTCATTTTAACATAATTTAATTTATTGACTATTTCTATGTAATATATATTAATTTAAATAATAGATTTTTTAATTATAATAAATATATTTTTATATATAAAAAGTAAAAGATAAGCGATAATAATAAAAAGGAAAAAAAAATAAAAAAAAAGATTGAAATATTAAATAATATTTAATGAAAAAAAAATTGATATAATTGTAATATTTAATAATACAATGCAGATAATAATATTTTAAAAAAATATAGATTGAATAAAATTTAATTATAGAGACTTAAATAATTATAATAATAAATAAATATTTTTGTTATATACGTTTAATATGTACTTAATAATTGGAGAATATTATCTAATATTGTGAAATACTTTTTTTTTTTTTTCCTTTTTTTTTTTTAATTTTACTTTTACTATTTATCTAATTTTTAATTATATGAAAATATTATTTTTAATTTTGAGATTTTAAACTTTGAATGCTTCTCTTTCTTCTAACAGATTCAGCTAAATCTTTAATTCTGAATTTAATATCAGTTCTACTACGACCAACATAATTTGAAATTTCATACCATCTTTCCATTGGATTTTCTTTAAATTGTAAAGCAGAGAATTTAACTAAAGCTTCTTCTAATTTAGTTTGTTGTTCTGGAGTCCAAGGTTTTAATGAAATTCCCGAAGGACAACGTCTTAAACTTTTAGTTTGAGTTTGAGTAACTGGTATATTTTCGACTTTCTTTTCTTCTTTAGCTGATTCATTTATAACTATTGTTTCTACTTCTACTTTTTCTTCATCTCCAGTAACTGGAACTTCTATTATTTCTGTTTTTTCTTCTATTATTTCAGTTTTATCTTCACTTGATTCACCACTAATTTCTGTTTTTTCTTCAACTTCTTCAGTTTTTTCTTCAATAGCTTCTTCAGTAACTTCAACTTTTTCTTCAACTTCAGTTTTATCTTCGGTTTCTTGAACAACTGGAATCTTTTCTTCTTCTTTTTCTTTTTCAGATTCTTCAATCTTTTCAGTAACATCTTCAGTTTCAGTTTGAGTTTCAGTTTGAGTTTCAGTTTGGTTCTTCTTAGCAGCTTTTTTAGCTTCTTTTTCAGCCTTTCTTTCGGCTTTAGTTTTCTTTCTATTACTATCACTGAAAGAAATAGTTAATTCTTCCTTTTCATTTTCCTTTTTTTCATCTTCTTTTTTATCTTCTCTTAATTTTCTATTTGATTTCTTTAAACGAAGTTTACCCATGGAAATTTTCTTCTTTAAAATATCCTTAATACGTTTAGCATTTTCTTCTTCTTGTTTTTTAACTTCTTTCAATATTTCTTCTTTTGGTTTAATAATTTCTTGTTTCTTTTCAACCTTTTTCTCTTCCTTCTTTTCTTCTTTAATTTCTTCCTTTGGTTTAACTTCAGTAAGTTTAGCCTTAGACTTCTTCTTCTTTATTTTCTTACTCTTTTTATTCTCTACTTTTGTTTGAACTGGAACTTCATCCTTTTCTTCTGCATTTTCTGTAGTTTCTGGTTTTTCTTGAACTGGAACTTCAACCTTTACTTCTTCATTTTCTGTAGTTTCTGGTTTTTCTTGAACTGGTACTTCAATCTTTACTTCTTCATTTTCTGTAGTTTCTGGTTTTGTTTCAACTGGAGTTTCAACCGGAGCTTCTTCATTACAAGCTTCTGGATTATTTTCAACAATTTCTACTACTTCATCAACTACTGGTTCTTTGATAGTAGCGGCTTCTTCTTTAGCTTCTTCAATATTTTTAACTTCTTTTTCTTCAACTTGGCTTAAACGTTGACTTGCTGTTAATGGTAAATCAACAATTACATTATCACCATAAATAGATTTAACAGTATACATTTTAGTTTTAGTATCAATTTCTGGAACTTCACCATAAATTGGTTTAACTTCGTACATACCACGAATATTTATAGTTTCTTCTTTTATTTCATCAGTAGCAACTGACTTTTCTTCAATATTTACACTATTTTCATCTGAATTTGGTACTTCTTTATTATCTCCTTTTTCTTCAGTTTGACCTAAGCGACGACTTGCTGTTAGTGGTAAATCAACAACAACATCATCACCATAAATAGATTTAACAGTATACATTTTAGTTTTTGTATCAATTTCTGGAACTTCACCATAAATTGGTTTAATTTCATACATACCACGAACATTTACTTCATTAGTAACATCTTGAGCAACTTCTTTAACTTCTTCATTTATTAATGGTTTTTCTTCAACAATTGTAATACTTTCTTCTTTAATTTCTTTATCAGATGTAACTGGTTCAACAGTTTCAATTGATTCTTCCGTTGGACCAGTAACTTCTTCATTTATTTCTTTTTTAACTTCTTCTGTAACAACAGGTTCATCAATATTTACTTTAAGTTCTTCAGAACTATTCTTCTTCTTCTTATTCTTCTTCTTCTTGTTCTTCTTTTTAGATGATGTAGCTGGTGCACTTTCTTCCTTTACTTCTTCATTTTCCTTTTCTATTTCCCTTTTTCTCTCTTCATCATTTTCTTCTTCTGAATCATATTCCCTTCTAATAATCTTTTTCTTAGTTCTTCTCATACCACCAATTTTTGAAATAGATGGTAATTTTCTCAATAATTTAACAACTTCTGGTTTCTTTACTTCTGGTTCTTTCTTTTCTTCTTCAATAATTTCAACTTTTTCAACTTCCTTCTTTTCTTCAGTTACAGGTTCATTTACTGATTCACTTATAATTTCTTCCTTAACTTCTTCAACTGGTGCCATTGAAGCTAATTCTTCAGCATATTTTTCACCTTCATTTAAATGGTTTTCTTCATTAAAGTAATTTGATGCTGATTCCCAACCATTTTCAAAAGCTCTAATTAAATAAACACGATAAGCTGTTAAATTATCGGCATCCATTTGTGTAATATATCCATCTAATTTTTTTAATTGACTGTCAATTTGTTCTGGGGTTGCTGGGGTTGCTGGATCAATTAAATAATTATTATCCTATAAATTAAGAAAAAATGAATATGCACATAAATATAATATAATTATTCATATTATAAATCAATACAAATATTAAATATTAAATAATATTATTCTTTTATTAACTTATTTTAAAATAATAATTAATAATTTAAAGTAAAAAAAAAGCATACTTGTAAAAATTTTTTCAAGGTTTTCTTTTCCTTACGAACAACTCTTTTTTTCATTTCTTTTTCCTTCTTTTCTCTAGCAATTCTTTCTTCTTCTTCACGAATAGCACGTTCTTTTTCCTTTTCTTCTTCTTCTTTTCTCTGTTAAAATATATATATATATATATTAGATAAAATTATATTATTGATACCATTTAAATTCTTTCTTATATTAAAATGTTACCTTCTTTTCTTCATTTGCAGCAGCAATTTGAGCAGCTTTCTTTTCTAAACGTTTAGCTTCCTTTGATTCACGATCTGCCTTTCTATATAAAGCTAATCTTGGATCAGTTCTAACAGCTAAATCTGTTGTTAATTAATTAAAATTAAATATTTATTTTAATAAATCAATATAAAAAAATATTTATATACATATATTACTGTTATAATATATATATAATAATCAAAATAATCAAAATAAAATAAAATAAAATAAAATAAAATAAAATAAAATAAAATAAAATAAAATAAAATAAAATAAAATAAAATAAAATAAAATAAAATAAAATAAAATAAAATAAAATAAAATAAAATAAAATAAAATAAAATAAAATAAAATAAAATAAAATAAAATAAAATAAAATAAAATAAAATAAAATAAAATAAAATAAAAAAAATAAAATAAAATAAAATAAAATAATATAATATAATATAATATAATATAATATTATATAATATAATATATAATAAAGATAAAATAAAAAAAATAATAATAATCTAAATTTAAATATAATTACCTATTAAATTAATAATTCTTTGGTTATCTTCTTTCTTATGTTTAGCTCTAGCATTCTTATTCTTACGTTCATAATAACGTCTATCTTCACGACTTTTAAATTATCAATTATTTTAAATAATACATATATTAAAAGTAAAAAGAAAAAAAAAATATTAATTAAAAAAAATAAATAAATAAATAATATATTGAATTATAACTTATAAATAATAATATAATTAATAATTTAGATTTTTTATAATACTTTTCATAACTATCAGCATCTTCTTCATCTAAGTATTCAAAAGATCTCCATGAATCAAAATTTGCCCAGAATCTATAAAATTCTTCAACTTCTTCACGAGTACTATTCATATCACCAAGAGATGGAACTGGTTGGATATTAGAAAATCTATTATTTATGAATTTTCATTAATATTAACATATATATAATATAATATTAATAATATTTATTAATAAATAAAGTTGAAAATAAAAAATTTTTTTTAAAAAAAATGATTAAATGATTTATTAATGATAAATCTAAAGGTTAAGTTTATTAAAAATTATCATTTTAACTTTATAATAAACTTTTAAAAAAATATTTATATTATCTTTATATTAAACAATTATTATTATTATCATTGTTATCATTGTTATTACTATAATTTACCTTGCATTTCTTTCGAAAACTGGGGTTAATACTTCAAAGAAATTTTCCTTTGAACATTTAGTTGGAATAGATTCATCAAATTCTGGATCGACAGAATCAAATTGTCTTCTTTTTACAGGATCAGTAATAATTTCATATGCTATATGAATTATATTTTAAATATATTTTAATATTTTTTTCTTTTAAATGAAATATATATAACAAAAATAATAATAATAATATATAAATAATAATAATAATAATAAACAAATTATAAATTTACCTTTTTGAATGCATTTAAAGAATGAATCATTATTACTATTACCATCTGAAGCCTTTTTGTCTGGGTGATGTCTTAATACCTTTTTACGGTCTATATTTTCAATTTTTAAATATTTTAATATTTTTTATCCATTTATTATTTATTATTTTATTTATTATTTGTTTACTATTTATTTATTTATTTATTTATTTATTTATTTATTTATTTATTTATTTATTTATTTATTTATCTATTCTCTAATAATAATTAATAATATATTTTTATATAATAATTATTGTTATTATTATTTATTTTTAACATACAAGCATTTTTAATATCTTCATCAGTAGCATTAATTCTTAATTTTGATAAACCCAAAACGGCATAATGGTCTTGGGACTTTAGAAATTTATATATATAAATTTAACCGAGAAAATATATATATTTATTAATATGAATTTAACCAAAATTCAAAATTTAATATTAATATTAATACCATAATTCAAATATATAGTTAATAATTATAAAAAAAAATTCTTTTTTTTTTTATATACCTTCCATTTGTATGGATCCAATTTTAATAATTCTGGAGATTCTTCTTCATAATCACTGTCATCAATATATTCTTCATTTTCTTCTTCTCCTTTAACTTCGAAATATTTATCAAATCCAGTTTCTGAACACTTTTGATATTTCATTAAACGATCACCAACTTTTTCAACAGAATGTAATTCAGGTTTTTCAATATCATATTTAACATATTTTTGCTCTTTAATTTCTGGACTTATATCTTTTGGTAAGTCGGGTAAAGTAATGGATTTCATTTTTATTTATTAATATATATATTATTTTAAATAAATACTAAATTTAAATCTTCAATTTTATATTATTATATATAAACTATTCAAATAAATAAAAGTTAAAATATTTTAAAAATATAAGCTATAATAATAAGTTATAAAAAAAAAGTCTTGGTAATAATAACTAATTTTGCAATAGTTATTATTTATTTAATATATTATTCTTTTTTTTCTATTAAGTCTCTATAATTATTTAATTAATTTATTTTTTGTTATTGTGCTTAAAAAAATTTTTTTTTTGTTAAAACAATTATAATACAAAAAATTTAATTACATTTCATATATCTGAAATTATGATTGGCTTAAAATATAGTTATTTAGCCTATAATATTGAATAGAAATTTTGAAATTTTAAATGTTTTTTTTTTAAAAATATATTAAAAAACAAAACTTTAAAAACTTTATTTTTGACAAATGAAAATTATTTAAATTATAATAAAATTCTTTTTTTAAAAAAAAGAAAATAAAAATATAATGGAATATTAAATTTAAATAATAACAAATATTGTAATAATATTCTATAATAAAATAACCGATAATATTATGAAAAATAATTAAAAAAATTAATTTATTAATATTTATTTAATATATTAATTTATATTTATTTATTTATTTTTATTTATTTATTTAATTATTTATTTATTTTTATTTATTTATTTATTTATTTTTATTTATTTATTTATTTATTAATATTTATTTATTTATTTATTTATTTATTAATATTTATTTAATATATTAATTTATATTTATTTATTTATTTTTATTTATTTATTTATTTAATTATTTATTAATATTTATTTATTTATTTATTTATTTATTAATATTTATTTAATATATTAATTTATATTTATTTATTTATTTTTATTTATTTATTTATATATTTATATATTTATTTATTATTTATTTATATGTTTATTTATTGATTGATTTATTTATTTACATATTTATTTATTATTATATACTAATTATTTATTATAAATTTCATTAAATCTATAATAATTGATAATATTATTATATAATAATTTTAAATATAACATTTACAATAAATATTATAATGAAAAATATTTATAAAAATCTTTTTATAATAAATTTTTAAAGATTTGTATACATCAATAAAAATAATTTTATTATTAAAAATAAAATTAAAAAATTAATTTAATCTTTATAACTTAAAATATAAAATAAAAAGTTAAAAACAAAAAATTTAATAAATCCAGAATTTAAAAATATCCTAATACTATCAATAATCAGTTAATTTTACATATATTATTTAATAATCAAATCCAAGATGGAAGATGAAATCAATATTGAAGACATTGATGATTTAAATTTTGATGATAATTTTGATGACAATATTAATAATGATTATGAAGATAAATTAGTTGGAGATCCATTAGAACTTTTAGAAAATAAAACAATGGAATTAATAAATACTTTATATAATTTAAATGTGATCGTTTATGATTTTCAACCTTCAAGTACACAAGTATTACATAATAAAATGTAAATTTCATATTATTATAATGAAATTCTAATTTAGTTGAAATTATAATTCCTACTTTCTTTTTTTTTTTTTTTTTTTTTTAATTTACAAATTTATAACAATGTATACAATATTATATATATTATTCAAATATTATACAAACTAATTTAATCTTTTTGTATAAAATTTCTCTATAATATATACATTTATATTATTATGTTAACCAATAATCATAGTAACGAAGTAGTTGAAGAATTAAAAGATTTAGATGATATAAAAGAGAATATTGATATTAAAATACCGCAAGAATTGCTTGAGTAAATATATTTAAAAATATAGTTTTATATATATTTATATATTATATATTAATATATGTAATTAATAATTATAATTATATCTAAAAAAAAACAGTGATATTGAACAAGGAAAAAATCCTGATATATTTACAAATAATTTAATTAAAGCAACTGTTTCTCAAAATCAAAATACGAATGGGAAAATAGAAGCAATGAAGGTAAATTTTAATAATATATATTTATATAAATATTTTAAAAAAAATAATAATAAATTTATAATTTTATTATTATATATATACGAAATTTTCTCTTTTTTTTTTTTTAATAATTAAATTTAACTTGTATATTTACTATTGCATTTATATAATTTTTTATAAAAATTATTAATAATTATAATTTTTATTTAAATATTATTACTAATATTTAAATTATTAGTTACTTAGTAATACTTTACAAAAAAATATTCAAAATATTCTACCAGAAGATTATGAATTATACCAAAAATTAACAAATGAAAAATAAATAAAATATATATAATTAGAATAATAATATAAAGAAAAAATTATCCGTAACTCTTTTTTACATCATTAAAAATAGTAATTTGAATTTATATATAAATTTCAAGTTTAATTTAATATAAAAATATAAATAAGTGAAATATTTTAAATTATTCATATTTAATTAAAATAAATAATTCATATTTATATCATATATGTTGGTTTAAATCCATATTATGTACAAATTAATAATAATATAAACAATAATAAAGTAATTTTTAAATTTATATCATAAAAAATATGTTCAATAATGATATAAATAATAATAAAATAATATTTAAATTTTATATCATAAAAAAATTTTTTTTAATATTTGTTTATTTATTTATTTATTTATTTATTTATTTATTTATTTATTTATTTATTTATTTATTTATTTATTTATTTATTATTTATATTATTTATATATTAATAAATTTTATTTACTTAATTATTAATTATATTTTTTAAAAATTATTGTGTTTATTATTATAGGTATAATTATATTTATTTTTAATTAATTATTGCTTTTTTATTAAGTATTTTTTTATTTGTTTATTTATTTGATATTATTTTATTGTTGTTGTTTGTTGGTTTATTGATTTATTTATTATACCTATATTTATTTTATTAAATAAAAAAATTATTTTTTTTATTTGTTTATTATTATTATATCTATTTTAATAGAAAAATATTTAATTTTTTCTTTTAAATAAATAATTTTTTTAAAAAAAAAAAAAAAATAGTCTTATTATAAATATAAAATATATATATACATTAAGCTTGGCTTAACGTCACTATTTTTTCCCTGAATATTAAAAAAAAAATGATTAACAAATAATACAACCACCAGAAGCATTATTATCTGAAGCAGCAGCATCTCTGTTAGCTACTCTAGTAACTTTTTCAGTGTTTTGAGCCTTTGGACTATTAATTCTAGAATTAGAATTCTTTTGTGGACCTGATTTTTGTGGAGTAGATTTTTGTGGAGCAGATGAAGCAGCAGCTGGTTTGTTACCATATTCTGGAACTTTAGCACCTTTCTTAAATAAAAGAGTAATACAACCTTGATTTGGTTCATTAATTCTTGATTCAATTCCATGAATTCTAACTAATTCTTCAATGGCTGGTTTAATTTTTGGAATTTTATCAGCACTGTGATTACCACGACCAACAATAATAATTAAAGCATCAACATTCTTTGACTTACATAATTTAATTCTTTCTTCAACAAAAGTCTTAGATTCTTCAACAAATAAACCATGTAAATCAATTTCATGAATTGGTAATTTCTTATCAGTGTTGTTTAATTTAAAAATTAAATTGGCTGCTTTTCTGTTACATTCGTCCATTTCTTGATCATATTTCTTACCTTCATCTGAAAGTTCTTTTGCCTTAGCTTTGTCACCATTCTTGAAGGCTTGTTGTGAACGTTCAAAACAATCACCTCTCTTTTTTGCTAATTCTTGAGCTCTATCTCTTAAATTATCAATTTCTGGTGGAAATTCATCATAAAAATTGTTGACAACCATCTTCTTTTAATATATTAAATTAATAATGAAAAAATATATATGTTTATTTATTTATTTTTTATTTTTTTAAAAAAAATAAATTCTTGAATTTTTTATTTT
>MCFG01000040.1:67500-142500 GCA_002104895.1 Anaeromyces robustus | reverse complement strand
GAAAATCAACATTTGTAGCAGAATATACAGGAGAAATTATTAAAACCAATCGTGTAGCTAAACGTATCAAAAAAGATCCTGAAAGAACTCATTATATTTTTGATATTGATATATTAGGAGATCCAGAATATTCAATTGATGCTTATAAAAAGGGAAATATTTCACATTTTTTTAATCATTCATGTGATCCAAATTTAGAAGTTTATTGTGCTCAATGTGATTATTATGAAATGAATATATTTAGATTAGCTTTTTTTGCTAAACGTAATATAGAATATAATGAAGAATTAACCTTTGATTATATTGGTATGGAAAAACCTGGAGGATTTTTTAAAAATGGTGATTGTTATAGTGTTAATACACAATCTTCTATATCCTCAGCTTCTTCTGTACCATTATCACCAAGTATTGATGATGATCCAGTTTATATAAAAGAATTCATTAAGAAAAATAATTATAATTATAATCCTAATGAAAGTATTAATGTAAATGATGATGATGATGATGATGATTATCGTAATCATAAAATTAAACGTAATAATAATAATACGGAAATCATTGATATTAATAGTGAAGATGAAATAAATAATAATGATATTGATATTAATCAACGTGATCTTTTAAAATATAGATATAATACAAGATCTCAATCAAAAATTAAAACTCGATCTCAAACTAAATCCAAAACTAGAACTAAATCTTCTACTACTACTGTTTATACTAAAATAAAAGAAGAAACGGAAGAAGAAAAGAATTTATACGTAGTTTGTCATTGTGGTAGTGCTAATTGTAGAGGATATGTATATAAATCTGCTACAATGAAATAAATAATTATATATATATATATCAATAAATAAATAAATAAATATGAAATTCATTTTTATTTTTATTTTATTATTTTTTTATTTTATTTTATTTTTTTTTTTTTTTTATTATTCTTTTAATTATAAATTAATAATTATATTCATAAATATAATTTATTTAAATTAAATTTTATTAAAAATTAAAAATTAAAAAAAAAAAAAAAAAAAAAAAAAAAAAAAAAAAAAAATTAATATATATATAAAGACATGATGTATATATATTCTTTTTTTTTTTTTTTTTTTTTTTTTATTTTTTTATTTTTTTATTCTTATTCTTTTTTTTTATTTATCTTTTTTTTTTTTTATTACAATTTTATTTTTATTTTAATTTAATTTATTTTGCTTATTTAATATATACATAAGAATAATATACAAAAGTCATATATTTCTGTTTTTTTTTTTTTTTTTATTTTTATTTTTTTTTTTATTTTTATTTATTTATTTAAGTTTTATTTTATTTTATTTTTTTTTTAAATATATTATATTATTATCATCATACAATTTTAGTAAATCCAACAAATATTTAATTTAATCATAATAACGTCAATAATTTTTTTCAATTTTTTTTTTTTTTTATTATCATTTTTCTTATATTACTATACTTAAAAAAAAAAAAAAAAAAAAAAAAAAAAACAGAACTTTTTGTGTATATTCAAATTTAATTTAGCAAAAAAAAAAAAATAAAAAAATAATAATAATAATAATAATAATTATAATTATTTATTTATTTATTTATTTAATAATAATATTTTGAAATTTTAATCATCAAAAAGAAAAAAAAAAAAAAAAGAAAAAAAAAATAATAATAACAATAATAATTTAAATATATATACCTAATATTATAAATAATCTTTATCATAATTATAAAATAAAAAATTATAATAAATTAAAAAAAATTTGTCTTCTTTTTTTTTTTTTTTTTTAGATATCATTTTAATTATTTTTTTTTTAATATAATATATATACATATAGTATTTTATATGTACAAATTTATATTATATATATAAAAGTAAAAAACATAATAATAATAATAATAATAATAATAATAATAATAATAATAAAGAAACAATTAAAATTATTATTATATATTAATATATAGAAATAATAAATATAATTGAGAAATAATTTTTAGGTAATATTATATTCTTTTTTTTTTTTTTTATTTTTTTTTATATTTTATATATAATTTATATATGCATTAATATATAATTTTCTACTTTTAAATATGTTGGTATGGATAGTGTTTTTTTTTTTTTTTTTAAATTTTTTCTTTTCTATATATTTTTTTATGTATTATATTTTTCAATGATTTTCTAAATAATATATTATATATGTTTATATAATCTATAATATTATTAATAAAATATAAAATATCCTTAATTATAAAATAATTATGATATTCCCCTTCTCCAGAGAGGAATTGCTCTGTTATATATATATATATATATATTATATTTATTTATTTAATAAATTAATGAATACAATAGAAAAAAAATATTAATAAAGAATTTAATATATAAAATTGAAAAAAAAAAAAAAAGTAATAATATAAATATATATATATATATAAATATACCTATGTTGTTGAAATTCACTAACAGGATGAAAGAAATTATTAACATGTTCAACATTATCAAAGTAACTTGAAGATTTTGATGAAGAAGAAGGATGAATAGAATTAATATAATTTTGAAAAGTTTTAGTTGGTTGTAAAATACGTTTAGGATCTCTTTTTACGATAAAAGTATTAACAGATTTTATTTTTTCAAGTTTTAATTCTTTTTCACTTTCTTCCTTTAAATATTTTAATTTACGTTGTAATTTATTATTTAAATATTCTTTATCCTAAAGTTTATTGATTCATTAATTAAAAAAAAATAAATAAAATATTATAATTTTTATAAAAATTTTATATAATATTAATGTATTTTATATTTATAATTTATTATTTTAAAAAAATAATAAATAGATAAATAAGTAAATAAAATTATAAGTTATAGTATTATAAATATATATAAATATATAAATATATGATTATATATTATTTACCTTTTCTTGGAAATATTTTAAATTAATTTTTCTTTTTTCAGTAGTAGAATGATTACCATCATTTTTATTTTTAGAATTTATTTGTTTGTTCTTTTTTTCATTATATGCCTTTAATTTTTCTTTATTTATTTTCTTTAAATAAAATTTAAAATTTATATATATGATCAAAATTGATGGATTAATATTTAATTTAAAAAAGAAAACAATTCTAATAATTATTATAATAATAAATAATAATAATAATTTTTATAAATATATATATATATTTATAATATATACTTGTTTAATTTGTAATTTTTTTTCTTCTAATTCTTTTTCCTTTTTCTTTTCTTCATTAGCTAAATAATTTTCTTTTTCTTCTTCTAATCTTTTCTTTTCTTTCCATAATTTTAATTTTTGTTTAATTTTCTGTCTTTGTTCATTTTCTTTTCTTTTTTTCTCTTTTGCTAATTTATTTTTTATTTCTAATTCTATATGATTTGGATTTATATTTAATGCTTTTTGATTTTCAATTCTTTTTTTCTATAAATATATATTATTATTTATAAACAATATTTTTAATTTTTTTTAAATATTAAATATATTAAATATATTAAATACATTTAATTATCTATTGAGACAATTGGTCTTATATATATATATATATATAATAATTTATTTTTATTTTTTTTCTTATTTTTTTTTTACTTTATTTTCTGATCTCCAATTTTCAATAGCATTTTTTTTCTTTTGAAGTAATTCTTGATACATTTTATACCATTGTATATGTTTTTCTAAATATATTAAATCTATACCAGGAATAGAATCTAAACAAATTTGTTCAAATCTTGGATTGTTTGACTATTTTATTTTTTAAACAAAAAAAAAAAAAAAAAAATAAGTATCATTAAATATATATAATATATATATTTAAAATAATAGTAATTCATTTATCAGTATATAATCATTTTATTATTTAAAATTATTAAATTATTAGGTTTATGTTTAATTATTATACATATAAACATATACACAATAATATATATAAATATTTCATATATTTTATATTGATAATAAAGCAAATCAAATAAAACTTACTCCAATTTTTTTCCAAATTTTTTCAAACATTGAATGACTTAATTCATCCCAACCTCCAGTTCTTCCATGATTTCTAACATAAAAATTTCTAAAACGTTCAACATCTGCTAAATAGGTAGATTTTATTGATGTATTTTTATTTTTATTTTTGTTTTTATTGGTATTAGTATTATTTTCATCATCATCATCATTATTATCATCATAACTATAAATATATATATATTAAAAAAAGTTTTGGTTATATAATTATAAATATTAATAAATATATTAATATATATTAATATTAATAAAAAATATATAAAAAAAAAGTATTTCATTTTTTAATAATAATATAATAATGAATAAATAAATGAATAAATAAATAAATAAATAATAAATAAATAATAAATAAATAATAAATAATAAATAATAAATAAATAAATAAATAATAAATAAATAATAATAAATTACATTTGATTTTCTATATCATCTGAAGATAATTTATTTTTATTTTCATTTTCATTTTCATTTTCATTTTTATCATAATCTTCTAAATCCATATCTAATTGAGAAATATCTTCTAAATCAAGATCAAAACTACTTTTATTATTATTTAAAGCTTGTATTGATTCAAATTTTTTTTTACCTTCAAGGTAACCATATTTTAAAATAGCTTTAGCTTCTAAAGTAATAGAAGAAGGAATTGAAATTGAAAATTTTGAATTTAGAGGAGTAGAAGAAGAAGAAGAAGTAGAAGTAGTTGTAGTTGTTGGGATTGATGTTGTTGGGATTGTTTTAGACGAATAACTATTTTTTCTTTTTAATAATAATCCATGAGTATAAGAATTTCTTCCTACTAACCAATCTTTATTTGATTTTTTTTCTTCCCAATCATTTAAATGTTCTTGAAATATGGATAATTCTTGATTTAATCTTTTTTCTGTTATTAATAATTCTTCATAACTATTAAAAATGAATTTTAATTTAATATTATTTTTTTAAAAAAAAAAAAAAAAAAAAAAAACAATAACGATTAATAATTTTTAAATATTTAAATCTATATAGAAAGCAAGAAAAGTAATAAAACAAAAAACAAAAGTTTTTTTTTTTTTTAATTTCTTACATATTCTTTTGATTTTCTTTAAATAAAACAATATTACTTTCAATATTTTCCATAAGTGATTTTAAATTATCTAAATCTATTATAAAGAAAAAATAAAAAAAAAAATAAATAAAAAAAAATATTTAAAAACCAATATATATATATATAGTAAGTAAATAAAATGTTAAGAAAGGAAGATAAATTTTTTTTTTAATTATTATTTATGAAATAATTAATATTCATTTATATTATATATATATATTATGATCATTACATTTTAAATTATTTTCCTTTTTTTCTACTTCTTTTTTAAATTTTATAACAGTTTGTTTAATTTGATTTTGTTTATTAAAAAGATTTTTTCCTAATAAAATTCAAATATATATATATATAAAAGAAGATAAAAAAATGAATAAAAAATAAAAAAAAAAAAATAAGAGATTGTATTAGTAATTAATAAATTTAAAAAGACATATGACATAGTATATAAGAATACTCATATTCATATTAATATTACTAATATGTATAATTATTTTTAAAATATGTATTATTATTATTATTATTATTATCATTATTATTATTATTATTATTATTATTATCATTATTATTATTATTATTATTATTATTATTATTATTATTATTAATTCATTTACTTTCTGCAGCTATTTTTTTATTGCATTTAACTCTATCAAATAATTCAAAATTATTCCTGTTTTTTTATTGTTTTTTTTTTAAAGACATATATACAATGAGAAAGTGAAAATAAAATAAATATATATAAAAGATAAAATAAGTATAAAAAAATTAATAAATTAAATACCATACATATATATATAATATTTATATAATTCATATAAATAAATAAACAAATAAATAAAAAAATTACTCTGTTTCTACAGATAAATTAAATAATAAGTCTATACCATTATTATTATTATTAAAATTATTAATATGATTTCCACGATTATTTTTTTTATTAGATTGTTGAAGTTGAAGTTGTTGTTGCTGTTGTTGTTGTTGAAGAATAAATGAAGCAATAGCAGTTAAATGATCTGAAGAAGGAGAAGTAGTAGAAGTAGATTTTGGATTTAATCCTATAACATTAATAATATCTTTTTCTAAAAAATCAATTCTTTTTAATTATATTTTTAATTTTTTTTTTAAAAAAATAAAGAAAAAAAATAATATTATATATATATTTAGAAAAGAAAAGAAAAAAAAAAAACAAGTTAAAATATATTTAAATTCTTTTTTTTTCTCTTTCATAAATATTTTTTGCTTTTAATTATTTCCATCATTATTTTTCAATTATATTTTTAATTTTTCAATATTAATGTAAATGTTTTTTTTTTTATTAAGAATTTCTTTTTTTATATATTAATTTCAATTTTAATATTTATATTCTTATTATTTTGTTATATTATTTTTTTTTTATATTTTACTTTTTATCTGTAGAATGTATTGCTTCAATAATTCGTCTTTTTTCTTTATTAGCTTTAAATTTATTAACATCAATATCAACCATTATTTATTTAATTATTTAATTATTTATTTATTTATTTATTTATTTATTTATAAAATTTATAAAAAAGAAAAAAATTAAAAAAATTGAAGAAAGAAATTGCTGCGTTTAATAAAAAAAAAAAACTATATTTTTTTTTATAAAAAAAAAAAAAGGATTATTTAATTAAAAAAAAAAAAAAACGTTATTTTTAATAATTTTTTTTCTAAAATATTTATTTGTTAATACTATAATTGTAGTATTGTATATTTATTTTATACTTCATGATCATAAAATTTTTATTTATTTATTTATTTATTTATTTATTTACTTATTTATTTATTTATTTTTTTTTTCTTTTTTTTTGATGATGATGATGATGATGATGACCGAAATTGTTTATTATTATTATTATTATTTTAATTTATTTTTTATTTTTTTTTTTTTTTTTAATTCTATGTAATGTACATAATTTTTTTTTAAAATTTTAATTATTATAATTTTTAAACTCAGTATTAAATGAGGGAAGAAGAAAAATAATAAGAATAATAATAATAATAATAATTTTTTGTTTTTATTTTTTAATTTTAAATCTTTATTTATTTTAATTTATTTCATATTTTTTAAAGTTTCGTTAACTACAAAAATTTAATTAATATTATTTATTTAATAATCAAATTATAATAAATTATAATATTAGGTTAGAATAATATTTTTTAAAATATTAAAAAAATTATTATGAATAGATAAAAAAAAATAGTGTTACATTAATATGTAATATTTAGATTTTTATATTTTTTTCAAAGTGTGATAATTATTTAGAAATACTTCTATAAATTTTATATGATATTATATATAATAATATTCATAAAACTTCTTTTGGTTTATATATATAAAGTTATCATTTTTTGTTAAGAAGAATTTTTTTTAAATTAGAGCATTCAAAAATAAATTCATTATATTAAAAATTAATAATTAAGAAGAATTTTCCTTTTTTTTTTTTCGATCTAAAAATTAAAAAAAAAATTAAAAAAAATTTATTATTTTTTTTTTATTATATATCATTTCATTATTTTTTTCAAATATTATTGGTTTAATAATTGAAAAATATTTAATTAAAAAAAAAAAAAAAAAAAAAGGTAAAAAAAAGTAAAGGAAAAAAAATTTAAAATTTTTTTAACTTTTCTTATTCTATGAATATAATGAATGGAATGAAATGAAATACCAATTTTAAATTTCTTATCAGAAAAAAAATAAATTCTAAACTTTTATTATTATTATTTTATTTTTTTTTATGACGTCGACACTTTTGAAACTGCCCAGAGTGCTATAATTATTATTCTTATTATTATTGTTGTTATTATATCAATTTAAGGAGAATTAGAAAAGATCGAAAAGATATAATTTAATAAATTAGTATTAATAACTCATAACCTTAAGAAAATATGACAGATTACATAATAACATAATTACCAGAATAGAAGACTTTGATGAAACCTTTTGATTAAATAGTTTATGCTCCACTGTTTCCATTCTAACATTAATATTATTTAGTTTTTTCAAATGCATACATAAAATATTTCATCAAGAAAAACGTTTTATGTATATATTACATTAAAGAAAGAAATATATATAATACATGAAATATAAATAAAATACAAGTAATAAAAGATACAAGAAATAAATAAAATTTATTACAGATATTAATCAAATTAAAAATATTAAATAAAAAAAAAAGGAAAGAAGTTAAATTTCTAATCTCTCCCATTCAACAAATGAGATGTCCTTCAAATCAGTATCGGAATAAATTTCATGCCTTATCTTTTCGACGTCGACAGCCTTGAAGCCTCCCGGAGTGTTCTTATTGTTATTATTACCAATTGAGAATGAGAAGAATCCGAAAGGAATATATTTACAATTGGTATAACAACAGTAAGAAAATGCGATAGAACCACAATATTTCGGAACAGGAGACTCGGATGATCCTTTGAAAAGTTGTCCATGCTATTGTCTCCGTTCCCTCTTAATATCTAGTTAATCAAATACATAACACCCATCAAGGAAAGCGTTAAGCATCAAATAATATATATTATTTTCATAATCTTCGTCTGAGTCCTCAGAAAATCCCAGTGATTTAGTTCGATTAATTACGGTGAACTTCAAGTATAAGTCAACATTATGTATAATAAAAGTATCTCTATCCTGTTCAAAGGCCTTACAATGGAATATCTAATGAGAGAAACTTTGCGTTTTTTCACCACAGCAAGGGCAGCAAGTAAGAAAGTTTTCAAGTGAAGACTTACCTTTAAGTAGAAACATATAGTTAAACTGAAAACCGCTGCGTATTCTCATAATCCAGAAGAATCCCAGTTGGTATTGGGAGTATGATAAAGCAAGATCCTGTATATCTTTGGAAGGTCCATATTTACACTCCAAGTATATAGAAGCTCTTTTAGCTGGATTTTTTGTTAGCACATCTCTAGTTATATACTTATCAGTAATTTTCTCTTTTGTAAGATCTGTTAATTTCTTTTTTAGGGTACGAGATTCTTTAGTCCATGAATAATAATAAGGCATAGTAGGAATATTTGTGATTAGTTCTTTAATAATACAAGAAGATTTTCCCCATTTATTGAAACAACGAATTTGAGCTATAGCACAAATTGCTGAGAAGGGAATGAACCAAAATTCGCGAGAAATGGAATAGGTACATGTGTTAGGGTTGGTAGATTTATGTCCAAGACTCCAAAATAATCCTCTATTAAATATAGATTAGGATTTTTTGGTTTTAGTCTTATTTGAACCTAAAAGGGGCGAATAGTAATTTAAGATACCGATAATATGGGAAGAAAGAATTCTTCGTTTAAGAACCAATGGGATGTTGCGATTAAGGAGAAAACGAGAGAATGAATTTATAGTCAGGTTAAGTTTTGAATTAAGATTAGAAATGATAGGATTAAGGGAAAGAGAATTGTCAAAAGGGATACCAAGAGATTTATAGGAAGATGTTTTAGGAATTCTATTGATACCTAGAAAAAAGGTCGGGTCAGAATAATTATGAGGAAGAGAGAGTTTAAGTGGTTTAATAACCGTTGTAGCACATTTGTTGATACCAAAGGTCATTTCATTGGTTTTGGCCCAATCGTGTACACGAGGTAAAAGTGCTCTGAGTTTACTCTTGGTAGGAGCAATAAGAACAATGTCATCAGCGAAGAGACCATCACAACAGATTGAATTACCACATGAAACTCCATAGTTGGAACAATTATTCAAAATATCATTAATGAATAAATTAAATAAAATTGGGGATAAAGGGCAACCTTGGCGAACACCACGGTTTATAGGGAATTCATTTGAAAGTTGATTATTCAGTGAGACACGAGCTTTCGAGGTAAAATAAAGGTTTGTAATAAAATTGAGGCATTTACCACGTATACCAAGATTGTTTAATTTTGTTAAAATATTGTAAATAGGGACAGAATCGTAGGCTTTTTTCAAATCAAGAAAAGCAAAGTAAGTAAATTGATTTAGAAAAGCTCTTCTTTGACATATTTCACGGATTGATATGTAAAGACTGATGCATTCTTCTTTATAACGGAAACCAAACTGTTCTAGACGAATAAAATTATGTTTAAGTGCATAATTAGTAATTCTGTTAGTGATAATCTTTGTGATGATCTTTGGACTATTGTTAATTCTATAACTAAAACCATATTCTCTTCCACCAATTAAAAAAATATAAATTCGATACCTATTAACTATTTTTCTGTTACCGAAAAATAACAAAAAAATATAAAACAAAAATAAAATAAAATACAATAATATAATATTAGTATATTACTATTAACTATAAAATATATATATATTATTTTAATTTTAAAAATATTTTTTATTTTATTTTTTTACTATTTTACAATTTAATTTTACAATTTAATTTTACAATTTTATATTTTAATAAAAATATAAAAGAAAAAATAAAAGAAAAAATAAAATAAGGCAAAATGAAAAGAAAAGCAAAGAAAAACAAAGAAAAAAAAAATAAAATAAAAAAATAAAAATAAGAATAAAAAGTACAAATATAAGTAAAAAAAATTTATATATATATATAAATTTAAAATTAATTAAATATTTCATTATAAATATATATAGAGAGAGACAGAATATGCATGTGTGTATGTTTGTTTGTGTGTTGTGATATTTATTAATATTTATATTTATATTTATATTTATATATTATTATTATTAAAGGGGGATATAAAACTACAGTATAAAATAAAAAATAAAATAAAATAAAATAAAATAAAATATAAAAATATTATTTCTTTTTTTTTTTTTTTTTTTTTTTTTTTTTTTATGGCACACAATTTGTACGTCAACTTATTATTTCATTTATTAATTATTATACAATATCATATAATAAAAAGAATTATTATTTATTATTAATTATTAATTATTATTATTATTATTATTTATTATTATTATTTAAAAATTTTTTTAATTTTATTATTAAGAAATAAGAATACAAATTATTAAAAGGAAGGTAAAAACAAATTAATAAAAAGAAAAAAAAAAAAGAATTTTATTTTGTTAATAATTATAATAATATAAATAATAATATTTTATTTTATTAATATTTACATATTTTTTTTATTTGTTTTAATTAAGTAATCCTTTTAATAAAATATTATTATTTATTTATTTATAATTATTAATTATTAATTCTCTTTATTAATTGTTTTTATTAATGATTAATTATTAATTATTATTAGTTATTATATATATAAAATAAATGTTTAAAAGATATTTAATTATTTAAAATTATTAGTTATTATTAAAGTTAATTATTATTACTATTATTAATTATTTTATAAAAAAAAAGGTTATTAAAAAATTATTAATGATTTAGTTGATTAGAATTATTATTGATAAGATGAATTTAAAAATTAAAAACATTTGAAAAAAAAAGAAATATTAATATATATATAAAAAATTGAAAAAAAGGGTAGATTAAAATATTATTATTATTATATATAAAATTAAGTAATATTATATAAAGTTTTTTTTTAAAAAAAAATATATACAACAATTAATTTATTTTTGTTTGTCTGTCGGTTCGTTTGTTTGTTCGTTTGTTCGTTCGTTTGTTTGTTTGATAACTTCTCATTTAAAAAGAAAAAAAGAAAAAAAAATAATAAATATATTATAAAAAATAGTTTAAGGATTTTGAAATAATTCTTTTTTTATACTATCATTCTCATTCATATTTCTTTTCGTTTTCATTCTCATTTTCATTTCGATTTCGCTTCTCATTTCATTTGATATATTATTTTATCTACAAATTCTTCTTCTTCTTCTTCTTCTACTTTTTTTACTTTTTTTTTTTTTTTTTCCATATCATTATAAAAGTATTTTCAGATCGATAATGTCATTGAATCAATAAATAAAAAAATTAAAAAAAACTAAAAACTAAAAACAATAAGTAAAAAAAAAAAAAAAACAAAAAAACAAAAAAAATTGTTTTTTTTTTTTATTCACTTTTTAAGGAGATTATGGAATCATTTTGACTTTTTCTTTTCTCGTAATTTTGAATATAATTTATAAAGGAAAAGTAAAAAAAAAAAAAAAATTATTTTTTTATGTGACTTAAATTATATATATATTATATTTTTAATTTTTTTTTTTAACTTTTCCCTTTTTGTTATGTATATGCAAATTTTTTAAAAATGATGTTTTTTTAATATATATATATATATATTATGGTATATGAAGTTATGTATTAAAATTCTGCGTATGTATTGTTTGTAGTGAGTACGAATATTTTATTTTTTTAGGTATGGTATGATGTGATAGGATATGATAGGATATGAATATATTCGATATGTATATGTCCTTGATGTGTGTGTGCGTTCAATTAAATATTATATATTATTATTTAGGTTTAATTATATATATATAATGAATATATTCATAAGTTATGCGAAAAAAAATTATTTTTTGCTTTTTGTTGTTTGTCTAAATGTTTTCTCTCCTTTGATTCTTCTTCTAAAAAAGAATATTATAAAATAAAAAAAAAAAATTATAAAAAAAATTGACTAAAAACTAAAAACTTTCTTTTTTTTTCTCTCTCTTGCTTATATCTGTTTGTTTGTTCGGTTGTTCATATTGGCTTTTAAATTAGGTATTTTTTTGAAGATATTTAAAATAATAAATTATTTTTTGTTTTGTGGGTAAAAGGATAATGTAAAAAAAAAAAATTGACTAAAAAAAATGTAAATAAAATAAAATAAAAAAAAGAAGACCTTTTTTTTTTTTTTTTTGTTTTTCAACAGTGAAAATATATATATATATATAATATAAAAATTAATTCATCAATTTCATTCTTTCATTCATCATTCTTTCATTCATTCATTTTCATTCTTTCATTTATTTTCATTATTTAAAATCATTCCAATTATTTTTTTTTTTACTCTTACTTTTTACTTTTACTTTTTACTTTTACTTTTTACTTCTTACACTTTTACTATTATTATTGATTTTCTCTCTTTCTCTCTTTCTTTTTCCTCCTTTCTTTGTCATTAACTTTTTTTTTTTTTCCTCTCAATATTGAAAAATTTTCGTTCGTTTCCCTTTGTAAATATTTATAACATATATATATATATTTCCATTCCTTTTATAATAAAGTAACTAAAAAAAAAATAAAAAAAAGAAAATATACATATATATAAATAAAAATGAATTTTATATCTTCCAATAAGTCACAGCGTTTTTTTTTTTCTCATTAACAATTAAAGATGAAATTAACAATTAAAAGATGAAAATATTATTAAGTATTATATTATATATATATTAAGGTTTCAAGGTTTTACTTTCAAATATCAGTAGGTATAAGATTATATATATATTTTTTCATATAACTTTTTTTTTATTTTATTTTTGAATTTTTTTTTTAAAAAAAAATTTTTTTTTTTTAAATACTTCATTTACTTAAATAAACTTTTTTCTTTGCTCTAAAATAATAAAAAAAAATATTTACATTTTTTTAAAAAAGATTTTTAATTATTGAAATAATATGATTAAATAAAAAAAAATTAATAAAGAAAAGAAAATGATTAAAAAAAAAAAATTTTTTTTTAATCTATAATTTTTCTTTTTTTTATTAAAAGTTTATATTATTTCGATATATAAAAATCTAATTTTTTTTTTTAAAAAAAAAAAAATAAACTTAAATTTGAAAAAATAAAATGAAATTTAAAATGGTAAAAAAAAAAAAAGAATTTTTTTTTTCTTTACCCTTTTTTTAAATTTTCGTTTTATATATTTTTTTTCAGTGTCTATTTATTCTTTTTTTTTTTTAGATTTTTTTTTCATTCATTTCTTTTTACTTCATTTTCTTTTTTTTTTAAAGGAAAAAAAAAAAAAAAAAACTAATTTAAAAATATATAGGGAAAAATGAAACTTTTTTTTTCTCCTAAAAAAAAAAAAAAAGTTTCTTTCTTCAACTTTTAAAAAAAATTTTATTCAATAATTAAATTATTTTAATATAGAATAAAATTTGAGAACCCCTTAAAAAATTTCTTTCGTTCTACAACCTCTAATGAATTTTTTTCCCCTATTTATTTTTATTTTTCTTGTCTTTTTTTTTTTTTTTTTTTTCTTTTTCCTTTATTTCTATTTCTTTTTTTAGTCATTGTCCTAAAATAAAAAGAAAAAAAAAGTAAAAATTTGAAAAAAAATCTAATCCAAAATTTTTTATAATTATTTTTTTTTCTTATGGTTGTGTGTGTATATGTGTTATTTTCGTTATTGTTGTTGTTTTTATTAAATATATTAAATCATTTTTTAATATATTTATTTTAAATATCTTCAAAAAAAAAAAAAGGTTTTAGTTTTTTTTTTTTTTTTTATAAATAAATAATTTTTTGTTTTTGGTTTTGTTGTTTGGTTGAAAATTTTTTTCGCTTTTTTGTTTTTAGTTTTTTTTATTCGTTTTTTTTTTTTATTTTTCTTTGTTGTTTTTTTTTTTTTGTTTTAAAAAAAAATAAATTATGAACGATATATTTTGATAATTTATTGGTGAATAATGTACTTAATGTATATATATTGTTATTTTTTTTTTCATTCTAATTTTTTTAGTTTTTTTAATTTTATTTTGTTTTGTTTTTTTGATATTATTATTATTATTATTTTAAATCCTTAAATTATTTTTCTTTTTTTTTTTCTTTCTTTCTTTGATGTATATAAAAAATTATAAATTTTCTTTCTTCTTTTTATTTTATTTTTATTTTTTTTTTTTAATGTTTCCTTACTCCTTATTTAATTCTTCTTCTTTTTTTACTTCATTATTTTCAACATTACCATCTTGATCTTTTCTTACTTCAGCTAATTGTTCTTCTAAATTCTTAATTTTATCTAAAAGTTTCTTTTCTTTTGTTTCCCATTCTAATCTATTAGAATCAAGCATAGCAAGTCTTATAGAAAGATTTTTATTATCAGCTTCTAAACGTTTAACATGATTTTCTAAAGTTTCCATTTTTAAAACTTTTCTCATTCTTGAACGTCTAGCAGCTTCAGTATTCTTTTGTCTTTTAAGAGCTAATTCTAAGGAAATAGGTTCATTCTTTTTATTATAGGAACGACCATGACTCTTAACAGGCATTTGTGGAGCACCAACAATATTTTGATTCATAGTAATTAAATTATTTTGACCAACTTTATTCATATTACCAGCAGCAAGATTAGCTTGTGGTGGATAATTAGTAGAAGCTATATTAGTAGTAGAAGAAATAATAGTTTGTTGTTGACCCTTACCTTGAATAGTTTGAGTTGTAAAACTTTGATTATAATATTGTTGGAATCCATTATTTTGTGATGGTTGTTGTTGTGGTTGTTGTGGTTGTTGTGGATAAGTAGTATTATTCATACCATTAATGATAGTACCATTTTGAGTTTGAGTAGGTTGAATAGTATTTTGATTCATGGATATAGATTGAGTTATATATCCATTTTGAGTTTGTTGTTGTTGTGGTTGTTGTTGTTGTGGAATAGTATTATTAACAATATTTATGGGGCTGTTAGTTGTATTAAATGTAGTTGTTTGCATCGTAGTTTGCATTGGAGCAGCAATAGCAACAGGTTGACATTGATTTTTATTAATATCCACAGCACCCATTGGTGGAGATGGATAACGTTGATCATTAGCTTGTGGCATTGGAGTAAAAGTAGTTGGTGTAGTTGGTTGACTAATAACTTGACCATTCTTCATACTATTATCAATTGGTAAAGTTGGGAAGAAATTCATACCATTACCTTCAACTGGAGAGATAGTTTGTTGGGTAAATATTTGATTTTGTTGTCCAGCGACAGTATTTGGTATATTAATAGATTGTGGTGAAATAGCATTAGTAGTAATAGAAGCAGAAGTTGGAGTAGAAACATTAACTACAGCATTACTTAACATTAAGTTAGAAGCGGTAGTAGTTTCATTTAATGCTTGTGGTGAATAAGTAGGAGTTTGTAAATAAGTAGTAGTATTTACAACGGTTGGTTGAG
This sequence comes from Anaeromyces robustus, assembly GCA_002104895.1. NCBI lineage: Eukaryota > Fungi > Neocallimastigomycota > Neocallimastigomycetes > Neocallimastigales > Neocallimastigaceae > Anaeromyces > Anaeromyces robustus. Next base: position 126,380 of record MCFG01000040.1, on the reverse strand, counting down.
CTTGTGATATTAATTGTCCATTATTATTTTGATAAGTAGTTTGATTAGCATTGAATGTTTGAATAGTTTGGCCATTATTAACTTGATAATATTGAGTTTTTTGTATATTACCATAGTTATCTTGAGTCATATTAGCTTGATTATTAATTACAGAGCCATCAGCTAATACGGTTTGTTGACCATAAGAGTAGTTATCAAAAGCTATTTGTTGTGGAATAGCAGTCATTTTTGTTTTCTTCTTTTTTTTTATATATATTTTATACAAAAATAATAAGTTGTTTTTTTTTTTTGTGTTTTGTTTAGTTAGTTAAATACAATTTTTATTTTTGTTATTGATTGTTGTTTAATTATTGTTTGTTAATTTCGTCGTCTTTAATAATTCAATTATTAAAGTTTTTTTTTTGGTTTTTCGCTTTTTCTTTTTTAAAGGTTATATATATTTGAATTTATTTTAAAAATATATAGAATTATTTCAAATAATTCTTTCCAAAGATTTGGTTAGTTATATATAATATTTTTTTTTTACAAACAAAAAAAATTATCTTTATCAAAAAGATATAATATATATATATATTTTTATCTAAATTTTCAATAAACTATATTACTAAATAGATATATATATAAAAAAAAAGTTTCAAACTTTTTTTGTTCTTAATTTCTTTACTAAAAAAAAATACTTAAAAAAAATTATATATATATTTTTAATTATTTATAACAAAAAACTAAAATATTTTTTCTAATAGTAATTTATTTTACTATTCTAATTCTAATAATTACTTAATTTTTTAGTATGATATATATAATTCTAATGCTTTTTTTTTTTCTTTTTTTTTTTCAAAAAATAAACTTATATATAAATATCTTTTTATATATTTTCTTGCTTTGTTTTTTATCTTAAATTATTTTATAATGTTATATAAAAAGACTTTTCTATTTGTTAATAATTTATCGTTTTCTTTCTTTCTTTTTGTTTGTTTGCTTGTATATTTTGTTTGTTTGTCTGTTTATTATGTTATTGTTTTAATATATTATATATACTAGATATATAATTTTTTTTGGAATAAAAAGATATTTCGTTTTTTTAAAAAAACTAGTTAACTAAATAAAAAATATTTTACAAAAAAAAATAGTTTAAAAAAAAATTTCTAATTTTTTTCAAACTAAAACTTTAAATATGAAAAACGTCTCTTTTTTTTTTATTTATATAAAATGGATAATAGGTTTTATCATTTAAATATAAAAAAAAAATTTTTTAGCTTTAAATATGTATAATATGTTTTTTTAGAAAAAAAAATTTTTTTTATATATTTTACACCATTTATAATTTTTATTTTATATGTTATATAATATTTATAAATTTTTGGTGCGTTTTTTTTTTTTTTCTTTTCGAAAAAAATATATAAATAAAAAAAAAAATTTGATAACTTTTAAAAAGAAAATATAAAAAAGAAAAAAAAAAAATAAATTTTAATTTTTTTTTTTTAAAAACTAAAACTAAATTTTTGTAATGAAGAAAATAAAAAAAATTTTTTTTTTATTTTTTATTTTTTTTTTAATTTAAAATAATATTTTTTAAAAAAAAAAAAAAAAAATTAAAATTTTTTGCGTTATTTTGTTCGTATTTTATAGTTTTTTTTCAAAATCTAATTTTTTTTATTTTTTTTTTTATTTTTAATAAAATAATAATTTTTAATTATGTTTAATTATGTTTTTTTTATTTTATTTTATTTTATATTTTATTTTATTTATATTTATTTTTAATTTATTTTTATTTTATATTTTTTATAAACTCTAAAATATATTATTTTATATCATTTAATTACAAAACAAAAATAATGGATAACATATATTTTCAAATATATTATCATTTTTAATATTTTATTTTATTAAAAAAATGTTTATATTGACAATTAATGTATAATATATATTATAATTTAACCATTAAATATATTTTATTCATAGACAATATATATTAATATATATTAAAATACAATTTTTAATAGATTACCAATTCATTTCTTTTTTTATTATTTTTTTTTATATATTTATTTTATATTTTATTTTATATTTTATATTTTAATTCTATATATTTTTTTATTTAATTTATATATATATTTATATATATTAAAAAATTTTTTTTTTTTCTTTTTTTTAAACTTTTTGAACAATGTAAAATTCATTCAATTTGATTAAAGTTTATATACATTTAATATATATATTTCATATTGATGTAGTACAATTTTTAATTAAGAGATTTTAAACACTTTTTTTTTTTTTTTAATTTAATTTAATTTATATAAAAAAAAATAAAATATAAAATAATAGTTATAATTAAAAAAAAAAAAAAAACTAATTTTTTATCAAATAGATTTAAAATAGAAGGAGAATAAAAAATAATATATGTTTAATTTAAATAATTTAAATTGATACCATATATTATACATATAATTTATCCCAAATAGTTTAAAATCAATAATTTTTTAGTTATAAATCAGGTTATATATTATAAATTAAAAAAATTGATTTAAATAATATATGGCATAATATAAAAATTTATTTACAATAATATAGTTAATATAGTTTTATTAAAATTGTACAACACTATGATGATATAATATATAAATAATATATTGATCATTTAATTTATAATTTATTTTATTTTATAATTATTTTAATACGTGTAACCTCATTAATATTTTATGATTTCTTTAAAAATTTTATTATAAAATAAAGTTTTAATTTAATTTCTATTTTATTATTATTATATGATAATTCAATTATTTAATTTAAAATTTATATATAATGGGATATATAATATTATATTCCGTAATATATTTTAAATAGAATAAGAATTAAAATTGGAGTTTAAACTAAATATAACAATTAATAAAGTTTATTGTCACTATACATCACTCCAAAAAAAAAAAAAAACAATACAACAATATAAAAGATAAATAAATTAAATAATATATTACAAATAAATTAATACATTTTTTTTTTTGAATAAATCAAATTCTATGGATAAATCATAATATATTAAAATATATGATGATTTATTTAAATTTACCTATATAAAGATTTATATTTATAAATTAAAGTATAATATATTTTGTTCATATGTGTAGTTTTTTTAATTAAATACAAAACTCTAAATCCTATTAAAAATTTTTATTATAGATAAAAAATTTTTTATATTAAATAATAATATATTAAAAATATAAAATAAAATATAATTATAATATAATAATCATTTAAAGGAAATTAATTGATAATATAATATTCCATATATTATAAATATAAAGAAATTATATTATTAAATTAAATTATTAAATAATATTAAAAAAAATATTTAAATAAATAAAATAAATAAATTTATTTATCTCATTTATTTATTTAAAAGATAATAATATATGTTAATATATATTAATATTTAAATATATAAAAAAAAAATTTTTTTTTTTTTAAATAATATTAAGATTCATATGAAATTTTGTTTTTTAGGTTTTATTAAATTTTGTTCAAATATTAAATATAAAAAAAAATTTTTTTTTATTTAAAAGATTAATATTTTTTATTATATTAGATATAATATATATTATTATTATATATAATAATATATATAATATACTATTATTATTATATGAATATTTTAAAAAAAATAAATAAATAAATAAATATTATTTTAGAAAAATAAAATAAAATTTAATTATTATAAATTAAATTAAAAAAAAAAAGTTTAATAAATAAAAAAAAAAGTAAACAAAACCTATAATAGATTTTAAATATATATTTTAAAATAATCCTATTTAAAAATAAATGACAATAATATAATTATTTTAAATGATTATTATATATTATATATATTACTATTATCATTTTTTTTATAATAGAATATATATTATTATTATCATTTTATATATTATTAAAAGAAAAGAAAAAAAAAAAAAAAAAGATGGCTATTAAATATTTAATGATAAAATATTATTATTAATATATAAGAGATTCAACTATAAATTTATATTTTTAATTTAAATTTATTATCATTTATAGGTACACTTATTTAAATTAATATATTAAACTATTGAATTTTTTATATATTTAGAAATATAAAAGGTTCAATTTTTATAATAGGTAATATAGAGATTAATTAATATTATAATATTATAATATTAAAATATTATAATAATATTATTCCTTTTTCTTTTAATATTTTCTTTTCAAATGTTATTTCTTTTTATTTAATAATTTATTATTTTGTTTTTTTTTTAAAAGTAAATAATAATAATAAAATAGAAATAATAATAAAATAACATAATAATAAAATAGAAATATAAAAATAAAAAATTTAAAATAAAAAAAAAATAAAAATAATACTAATATTCATTTTAATAATAATTAGAGTTTTGAAACGTCTTTATTAATTAATTTATATTAAAGTTTAACCTTTGTTGTACAAAATAAATATAATGAATTTTTTAATTATTTTTTATTTTATTTTTTAATAAAATTTTAAATTAATAATTATTATTAAAAATAAAATAAAATAAAATAAAATATTAAAATTAAAAAAAACTATGATGACATTAAATAAAGTAAAATGTTAAAAAAGTAATATTAAAATTGTCATTTCTATTGTAAAAAAGTCAAATATAAAAAAAAAAAAAAAAACTTATGAGAAAAATAGGTGTATTAAAAATAAAATATTAAGTAATAAAAATAAAAATCTAGTCAAGTCAAAGTAAATGAAAAAAAAGGAGTTTAAAAAAAAAATTCATATTTATCCATGATAAATTTTATTAAAGTAATTTTATTAATTATCTTGTCATTTCATTTTTTTTTTATTTTAATTTTATTTTAATTTTATATTTTTATTATGAATTTTTCGTTTTTTTAATAATTTCTATTTTATTTAATATTTAATATTTAATATTTTTTTTAATATATGACAAATAATAAATATTTAAATATTTCATTTAAAACCAAACAAATTATAATTCTTCCTTGATAATTTATAAATAAATAAGTAAATATTTTATAAATAAGTAAATAAATAATTTAAAAAAATATAGAAAAAAGAAAAGTAATATTAAATATTATTAAATATTAAATATTGTATGAATGGGTAAAATAAAAAAAGAGAAAATCATATTAAATAAAGTATTAAAAAAATGGTATTTTTTAAAGTCATTCAATTTCAATTCCATTTAGTATTGTAAATAAAGGATTAGTATTATCTTTAATTTTTTTATTAATTATTTTTAATTATCATTTTATTTTTAATTTTATTTTTGTATTAGGTTTTGAGGCATCAAAAAAAAAAAAAAATTGAACATTTCTTTTTATAGTAATTTTTTTATTTATTTTATTTATTTTATTTACAATATATAATATAACACATAATATGAAAAAAAGAAAAAAAAAGCTTAAACTAAATCAAAAATAATAATAAATAATAAATAATAAATAATTAAATGAATAATAAAAAATGAAAATAAATAAATAAATAAATATTTAATATAGAACTAATTTATTCAATTAATACAATCAATAAACAATTAATCTTAATCTTAAACTTAATCTTAATAAAAAAAAAATAAATATGACAAGATTAAATAAGTAAATGGAACAGGATTAAAAAAGTAAAAAATGAAGCTATAAAATATAAAAATTACATAAATAAAATAAAATAAAATAAAATAATTAATTAATAATTAATAATTAATAATTAATTAATATTAAAAATTCTTTCTATAAAGCAAAAAAAAAAAAAAGTTAAGTTTTATATTATTTATTTATATTAATTATTAATTATGAATTATGAATTATTAGTTTTTATTCTATTTTTTTTTTATTAATATAAAATCTTGTAAGGAAATAAATTAACACAAACTTATTAAAAATAATTAAAAATTAATAATTAAAAAATAAAAAAAAATTACAATTTTGTTTTTTATCCTTAAAAAAAAAAAAGCCAAGGAAAATGGGAATTTTTTTTTTTACTAGGAAAAAAACTTTTAATATTATTTTCCATAAATATAAAAAAAAATTTTTTTTTTATTATTTAAAGCATAATTATTAAATAACTATATTCTATATTATATCATATTATATATAAAAAAATAAGAATTTTTTATTTTTCCTAAAATAATTCTAATATTTATATAATTTAAATAATTATAAATAATTAAAATTATATAATATAATAAAATAAAATAAAAAATAAAATTTCAATAAAAATCCATAAATATTAATAAATATATATTTTTTCATATTATTAATTATAAATTCATTAATATAAATAAAATAAATAAAAAGTTCATATTATTATTATTTTTATCATTATTATTATTAAAAAAAAAAAAGTAAATTAAATTAAAACTCAACTAAACTCAACAAGCAAACAAACAAACACACAAGTAAAAAAAAAAAAATTAAATCAATAAAAATTTCTTAGCATTTTTTAATTGAATTTCATGCCATTCATGCAAAAAAAATTTTTTTTTAAATTAATTTTTTTTTCATGGAAAAAAATAACCTGATAAAAAGATAAAATGATTTCTTTTTTTTTTTTTGTTTAAATATATATTTTGTATCTAAAAAAAAAAAAATAAAAATAAAAAAATAAAAATAAAAATGAATTTAATATAAATTGAAATATTATTTATTAATTATTAATTATTAATTATTAATTATTATATTTTATTTTTTATATTTTAATTTATTAAATAAAAAAAAAAACAAAAACAAAATTGAACTATTTCAGCATAAATCATTTCTAAAACATTGAAATAATGAATAATTAAAATGACAATTATAATAACAAATAATAATACTAATAATAAAATAACAAATAATAAAATGTCTCTTTTTTCTTTTTTTCTTTTCTATTATATAATAGAATAGAGATTAAATAAAAAAAATGAAGGAAGGAATAAAGAAATGAATGACATCAAAAAAAAAAAAATTTTTTTTTATTTTTAAATGATGAAAATATGATATAAAATATGATATAAACATGAAGAATCATGTTTACTTTTAATTTAAAAATTGTTTCATCCTTTTAAATCATCATATAAAAAAAGAATTATTATTATTATTTAATCTTTAATAATTAATTTAATTATTTAATTTTATATAATTTGTTCATAAAATAAAAAAAAATAACAAAAAAAGAAAAAAGAAAAAAGAAAAAAAAAAAACTATAATTAATAATAAATAAATAAATATATATATAATTTCAAGTTTTATTTATTTATATTTAATAAATTTAATTATTAGTTTGTAGGTGCATGAGCAAAAGATAAAACAAAATCTTGGATTAAAATTAAAATAGGATTATTAAATAAGTTATAATTTGAGGTATTTGATTAAAATTATTTAATAAAAAATAATAAACAAACAAAACGTAAATCAATAAAACTCAAATAAATTCAAATAAAACAAAATAAAACAAATAATAAAACTACTAATAATTTATTGAAATATTATTTGTATGTTCATTTATTTAATTATTATTCTAATTTTATAACTTAATAACTTAATAAATAAAATAAAATAAATAAAATAAATTTTTATTAACCAAAATTATAAAAATATTAATAAAAAAAAAAAAAAAAAAGGAAAAGGTTTAAACTTTTGAGTTTGAGATGGGTGATTTTAGAGAAAAAGGATCTTCTCCAAATTCAATTAAAAAGTTAAAAAATTTTAATTTTTAATTTGATAATTTATTAATTATAATTTATTATTATTTTATTATTTGTTAATTATTATTATTATTAATTATGAATTATTAATTATTTATGTTAAAAAATATTAAAGGAATTAAACAATTAATAATTAACTTTTTTTTTAAAAAATATATTTTTTTAAAATTGATAATAGTAATAATTTTATCATAAATTATGCATAATAAATAAAATTTAATTTTATATCATAACTAACTAACTAACTAAATAAATAAATAAATATTATAGAAATAAATAAATAAATATTAAATAAATAAATGAATGAATAAATAATTATTTAATTCAAATTTAATTTAATCATTAATTTTAGTATAAATCATAAGTGTAATACAAACATTTATTTTGTGAAATATTAAAAAAATATTAAAAAATATTAAAAAATTAAAAATTATAATAAATAATAAAAAAAAGAAGAGAAAGAAAGAAAAAAGAGAGAGAATGAAAGAAAAGTGATAAAATAATATGATAAATAATAATATGATAAATAAAAAAAAAAAAAAATTAAATTAGATTTCATGTCTAGACTCAAAAAAAAAAAAAATTTTTTTTTATTATTATTTTATGCATAAAATTAAATTTAATTTTTTAAATTTAAAATTTTTTTTTAAAAAAAAAAAGGAACATGAAAAAAAAAAAAAAAAAAAAAGGAACATGATAATAGTAAATAATAATAATAATAATAAATAATGTATAATGAATAATAAATAATGAATAATGATAATATTATCGATAATAAATAATAAATTATCATAAATAGATAATAATATAAATAAATAATGTAAATAAATAATGTAAATAAAAAATATGTTCAATTTGTCTTTTTCTTAAAAATAAAGAAATAAAAATCTTTTATTTTTTTTTTTTTTAATATTTATGAATTTGATATCATAAAAGTTTATTATGCAAAATAAAAAGAATTAAAGAAAACAATAATAATATTAAAAAATATTAAAAAATAATAATAATTAAAGTTAAGAGACTATTTAAAGAATATATTATAATATATTATATTATATTTAATTATATATATATAAATATAAAGTATTTATAGAGGTGTTTTTTTGGATAATATATAATAATATAATAAATAATAATAATAATTATAAATAATTATAATAAATAATAAATAATAATAATAAATATATAATATATAATATAATATATAATATATTATAAATTATATATGTATAATTATTATATATAATTAAATAGAATTAGAAAATAAAAATAAAATGAAATAGGTATTAAAGTAAAATAAAAATAAAATAAAAAAAAGTCAATGTATAAAAAATTTATAATCATTTTAACAAATAAAATAAAATAAAATAAAAGAAATGAAATATAATAATTATAATTATAATTTTAATTATTAGAAAGTTTTATATAAGGTTAAAATATGGCTTAACAACCAAAATAGAAAATTAGCTGATATCTTCAATATTCTAAATAAAAAATAAATATTTTGTTTTTTATTTTTATTTTATTTATTTAAAGAATGATCATGATTTTTATTTTCATTTTATTTTTGTTACTGTTTTTTTATTTATTATTTATTTATTTATTTATTTATTTATTTTATTTATTATTTTTTGGTGATCATATTTGGGTTACATTTTTTATATTTTATTCATGCTAATTTTTAAATAATAATATTAACTTTATATTAAATCCATTTATTTTAATATAAAATAATATACTATAATATAATAATAAATAAATTATTAATATATAATTAAATAAAGAGAGAAAAATTATAAATTATAATTAATAATAATAAATAATTAATAATTAATAATAATCTCAAAATAATAATAAAAATGAAAATAATGAAAAAAAAAATTAATTAAAAAAAAAAAATTCAATGATTTCATGATTTCTTTTTTTAAATAAAAATAAAAAATAATAAAAAAATAAAAAAATAAAAAAAAATAAAAAAAATCGGTTAAATATGAGATAAAATAAAATTAAAAAAAAAATAAATAAAAAAGAATTATTAATAAATAATGAATTAATTGCTAAGTTATAAAATTAAATAATAATAAATAATGAAAAAGTTAATTGCTAAGTTATAAAATGAAATGAAATGAAATTAAATAGAACAAAATAAAATAATATATAATAATAAAAAAGATTAGGATGTTATAATTAATGTATATATATTTATAATTAATAATGAGATATATAATAATTTATACATTTATCTTAGATCAATATATAATTAAATAATAAAATGTAATAATAATAATAATTATCATTAATTATAACAATAATAATAATTGTAATAATAAAAAATCATCCTCATTTTTATTATCAAGTTAAAAATGTTTTCATTTTTTTTTACAAAAAATAAATAATTAAAAGACAATAAAATAAAAATAAAATATGAAATAAAATGAATATAAAAATGACACAAAATGATAACGATTGTTACACAATATTGAGTAAAAAAAAAAAAAAAAAAAAGAAAGAAAGAAAGAAGGTTATTTGATAAAGAAAGAAAAACCGTTTTTAAAATTTAAAAAAAAAAAAAAAAAGAACTAGAACATGAAAGGATGGGTAATAATAATATAAAATAGATAATAATAATTAATATAATAAAATGGATAATGAATAATAATAATAATAAAATGGATAATGGATAATAATAATAATAATAAAATGGATAATGGATAATAATAATAATAATAAAATGGATAATGGTAATAAATAAATAAATAAATAAATAAATAAATATTGTTAATATAAAAAAAAATCATTCAATATTAACAACCTATATTTCACCTTATTCTAACCATTATCAAATATATTAATTAATATTTTAGTAGGAATAAACAATATCACAAAAAATGGAAGGAAAAACAATAATTAATAATCAATAATTAATAATTAATAATCATAAAATCCATATTCTAATAATAATCATATTCCTATTCATATTATAATAATCATTAATTATTAATAATTAATGATAATAATAAAAAAAATATTAAAAATTATGCATAATTAAAAATAAAAAAATAACATAAAATCACATAAAAAAAAGTTCAAAAAAAAAAGTTCAAATTAAAAAAAAAATTAATTAATAAATTAATTAAATCAGAAGAAAAAAAAAACTATGATTTCTCTTTTTTTTATAATTAATAATAATAATAATAATAATAATAATTAATAAATTAAAAAATAAAAATTAATTAATTAATTAAAAAAAAAAAAAAAACAAAATTGAATCTAGAATTTCTTTCTTTCTCACTTTTTTTTTTATATTGTATTATTATTATTATTATTTTTCTTAATTATTATTTTTCTTAATTATTATCATTTATTATTTCCTTACTTTCTCATACCTACTCATTTTTTATTTTTATTTTTATTTGTTAAAAAAAAATGTTTATTTTTTTTATCATAAACCTGATTATTATATATTGTATTAATAAAAGTATAATACTTAGCTTTGTTTTTTTTTTTTTTATTTAATCAATAATATTAAAAAAAATAATTAAAAAAATTATACAATATAAAAATTTAAAATAAAAATTTTCACATTCCTTTTTTTTTTATTTTAATTATTATTATTATTATTATTTATTATTATTATTATTAAATTTTTAAAATTTTTAATTTTTAATATTTTTTAATATTTTTTAATATTTTTTAATTTTAAAAATTAAAATCATTTTAAAACAAAAAAAATTCTTTTTTTTTAAATTTTTAATTTTTTTTAAGATGGTACAAAGAAAAAAAAAATTTTTTTTTTTGTTTTCTGTTTTAAGGTAGGACAAAAGTACGACATTGAAAATTTTAATTATTATTTAATAATGATTTAATTCATGATTTAATTAATTATTATTTTTTTTAATAATTAAAATTTTAATATAAAAAATTTTTTTTAATATCCTTTAAAATTTATTAAAAAAAATTAATTAAATTTTTTATTAAATGAAAATTAATTAAATTAAATAAATGAATAAAATATAATTAAATAAATAAATAACTTTAATTCTTATTAAAATTTTTTATTTTATTTTATTTTTATAATCATTAAAATTTTTAATCATATTTTATTAAATGAATTATTTTTTTGTTTCCTTTGTGTAATTTGTGTAATTTGTGTAAACGTTTGTGTAAAAAAATGGGTAATTAAAAAGAATTTTAATAAAAGAAAATTTATAAAAATTTATAAAAAATTATAAAAAATAAAATTTATGAAATTATAAATTATAAATAATAATAAATAACAATAATATTAAATAAATAATAATAAATAATAGTAAATAATGAAAGAGAAAAGAGAAAGAAAGAATTTTTATTTGTTCTTAAACATTTTACAAATTTTATTAAAATTAAACAAATCAAAAATCAAAAATCAAAAAAAAAAGAATTTAGTTTTAATTTAAAATAAAATTTGTAAAATAAAATTAAACAAAATAAAATAGTTTAGAAAAAAGAAAAAGGAAAAAAGAAAAAAGAAAATAAATAAGTGTTTTAGATTTTAATTATTTTCACTCACATTTATTCCATTCTTAATTAATTTTTTTTTAATTAATTGAGAAAGTAATTGAATAAAATAAAAAAAGAAGAATAATTAATATTATTATTATTTATTATTATTATTTTTTATAATACTTCATTAATACTACTATTATTAATAATAATAAAAATTCTTATAATATAATATATATATATATATAAAATATGCACTTTTTTTTAATATTATAAAATAAAAACAAAAAAAAATCATTCCATATAAATAAAATATAAATAATAAAATTCTATATAAACTTTATAAATTATAATTATTATAATTAACAACTTTTTTTTATTTTATTTTATTTTTATTTTATTTTCTCTTAACTATTTTTATTATTTTATTATTATTTAATTACTATTTTATTATTATTATTTGTTATTTATTATTTTACTTAATTTTTATTTTAACCGTTTTTTTTTTTATTTTTGTGCAAGGTTAAACTAAAAAAAAAATATCTCCAATTTTTAATATTATCTCTTATTTTTTTTTAACAAAAAAACAAAAAAAAAAAGAGTCCAGACTTTCTCTTTTTTACCAACAATAATAAGAAATATTTTTTAAAAAAAAAAAATAATTAAATAATATTTAATTAAATAATAGCAATAATAGCAATAATAGCAATTAATTGGAATGATCATAATTAATTAATAAAAATTAATATTATCATAATATCATTCTATTTTATTATTTATTATTTATTATTTTATTAATTATTTATTATTTTATTAATTAATTATTTTTTTTTTTATACAAGTAAAAAATAAAATCAACCATTGTTTAATTATCCAATACAATAATTATCCAATACATAATAATTATCCATATATCCATATACAATAATAATAATAATAATCTATTTAAATTTATATTTATCCATATATATTATATTATATTATATTATATAAATAAAATTATATAATAAATAAAATTATAATAAATAATAATTATATAATAAATATTGATTATGGAATAAATAATTACTCTATAATTATATAATATAATATAAAATACTATATATTATTTTATTTTATTTTATTTTATTTTATAATTATTATAAATATCTATAATTCTATATTATATTATTATTATTATTATTTTCTTATTTCTATACCAAGGTTAAATGATTATTATTTATTTATTATTTATTTATATATTTATTTATTATAGTTATTTATTTATTTATTATTTATTCATACATTGACTTATCATACACATGTTTTTTTTTTTTTTTTTAATAATGATTGTTATAATAAATAATCATAATCAATAATATAATATAATTATAATTAAAATTATTAAAAAAAAAACTTAAAACCTTAAAAAAATATTAATTCTAAAATTCAAATGGAAAAATTTCCATTTTTTTAGTAATTCCAAAATTTTTTTAACAAAAATTAATTAAAAAATAATTTCTTTTAGATTAAATTAAAAAATATATATATTATATTATATTTTATTATATATTTAAAATATATATTTAATTAATTTTAAATTTAATGGATATTAATATTAATATTTAATATTACTTTATATTGTAATATACAAATCAAATAAATAAAACAAACAAAGAAGGTATATATTATATAATATATAATAATATCAATGATATGATTTTATATTTTATATATAGAATTTAAAATAAATATTTTAAATAAATATAATTAAATATAATAGTAAATAAATAAATAAATAATATTTAATTAAATAAATGAATAATAGTAATTAAATAAATAATTAATTATTTTTATTATTATTTTTTTGTTAAAATAAAATATAATAAAATATAATAAAATATATAATAAAATATATAATTTTAAGTATTTTTTGTTCCCTTTTTTTTAAAAAGTACAATATTATATGTAACTCTATACATATTTTCTTTTTTCTTTAATCATTTTTTGTTTTTGTTTTTTTTTAATTTTTTTTGATCCTCATTTTTCATTTTTTCATTTTATATTTTTTTTGTTCCTTTTTAAATATTATTAAATATAAAAAAAAAAAACAAAAATAGAAATAATAATAATAAAAATAAAGAAAATCTTTTTTAATGAAAATAAAAATGAAAATGAAAATGAAAATGCAAAAAAAAAGAGACAAAAATAATAATTAAATAATTAATAATAATTAAATAATAATTAAATAATAAATAAATAATAATTAAATAGTTGAACACAATTATATTATTTTATTGATTGATTTATGTATTTTTCTCAAAATGAAATAAAAAATTAAAAAAAAAGCTTTTTTTATTAATTAATAATAGAATAAAATACAATTTAATAATTTATTATAATTTATTATAATAATAGTAAATATAATAATAGATATAATAAAATAAAAGGATAATAATGATAATGATAATAATAATAAATATTAAGAGTGGATAATATTATAATATAATACTATATAGGATTAATATTCATTATTATTCTATAGGATTAATAATTTTTTAATTGGTTTCAACAATTTAATTTGTTTTTTATTGTTTTTATTGTTTTATTATTATTATTATTATTATTATTATTTTATTATTATTAATTAAATTGGAAAAAAATAAAAAAGAAAAAAGAAAAAAGAAAAAATAAAATAATAATTTTGTCGATATTATATTAAACAATATCCTATCATCATATCATAATACTAAAGATTATTTTATTATATTTGATAATATTCTATTTTTTAAACAATAGTCATTTTAAAAAAAATATAATTTACATATGAAAAAGGAAAAAGGAAAAAGGAAATAAATCACCTTTTCTTTTTTTTAAAACTTCCACTTCCTACTAATTGTTATTATTAATTTAATTTTATTTGATTTGAAATAATTAAAACAAAATCTAAAAAAAAAATATTGAAAAATAAAAATTGATTTAATTTAATTTATTTTTATTTTTATTTTTATTTTGTTTAATTAATAAATAAATAAATAAATAAATAAATAAATAATTAAATAATAAATATTAATAAATATTTCTTATTAAATTCTTTATTTATTTATTTCTTTTTTTTTTTTTTTTTTTTTTTTTTTAAAAAAAAAGGCAATTTAAGATAATAAAAAATAATTAATTTATTAATTTAATAGTAATTTAATAATAAAATAAAAATGGATAGCGGCAGAATTTTTTTATTTTTTTTAATAATAAATAATAATAATAATAAATAATAAATAATAAATAATAAATAATAAATAATAAATTGATTTTATTTCTATTTTGTTTCCATTCTATTTTATTATTTTATTTTATTATTTTCGTTAACTGATCCTAATAGATCAAAAATTGTTTCCATTTTGATTTTTATTTCTAATTTCTAATTTCTATTTAAAATAAATAAATCAAAAAGAATCTGTCTAGAACAACTTTTTTTTTTTTTTTAAAAAAAAATAGTTAAAATAACAACAATAAATAAATTTCAAAAATTTCAAAAATAATAAATAATAATAAAAATTTTATTTTTTGAAAATTTTTTATTTTTTATTCTTAAAAAAAATGATTTATTATTTTTTGTGTTACCTTGACGTTTTGACTCAAAATAAATCTTAAATTCTATAAAAAATCAAATTTAAAAAAATTAAAAAAATAAAAATTTTAAAATTTTTATTTAAAAAAAATTTTTTTTATTTTTGAATTAAAATGAAATATAATAAAATATATAATAAAATATATAATTTTAAGTATAATCTAATATATATAAAAATTTATTTGATAAAATAGATTAAAAAAATTAAAGTTTTTTTTAAAAGTGTTGATGGTAACTATTTTTACAAATTATTTTTTAACTATTATATTATATAAAAAAAAATAAGTAGTAAAAGTAAGATAATTAAAAAAAAAAAGAGTTAGAACAGATTAAAAATACTACAATTACTACTACTTACTAATAATAATATTAATAATAAATCAATTGAAAAATAGGTAATGAATAAATAAAATAAATCAAATAAAATCTTTTTTTTTTTTTTTTTTTTTACATTTTATCTATGTATTCTGAATAAAAACACTTTTTTTTTTTAATTTTCATTTTTTATTTTTTTTATTTTAAAAGGTATTATTATTAAATAGTATTAAAAATTAAAATGGCATTCCTCTTTTTTTTTTTTTTTTTTTAAAAAAAATATATATATTTTTTTTAATTTAGATAAATAAAGATAAAGAAATCATAAATATTAAATAATAATAAATAATAAATAAAAAGCCTTTTTAAATTTTAAAGTTTTAAAATTTTAAAATTTAAAAAAAAATTAAATTTAAATTTAACTTAATCATAATAAATAAAATAAAACCTAATAAAATCTAATTTAAAATTTTTTAAAAGTCATTAGTTCTATTGTTTTTTTATTTTTATTATTTTAATTATAAAGATTGTTTTTATTTTTTTTATAATAAAAAATTGTTTTTTTTTTTTTATTTCAATTTTAATTTTTATTTTTAATTATTATTTTTTTGTTTTTATTAAAAAAAAAAACTGATTTTAATTTTGATTATGTTTTAGATTTCAATATTATTATTAATTATTTTTTAAAAAAAAAAAAACTAAATTAAAAATAATTAAATAATTTTTATTTTTATTTTTAAATCTAGAAGCTTTTTTTTTTTTTTAATTTTTTATTTTTATTTTTATTTAATTTATTTTTTTAATTATTTTAAGGTAACACAAAATGTTGTATACAAAATTGTTACTTCAATTCCTTTAATTAAAGTCTAAATAAATATATTATTAAAATATATTAAATTATATGTATAATATACATTTTAATATAAAATAATTTATAATTAAAAATTCTAAATTTTTTTTAAGGATAAAAAAAACTAAAATAAAAAATTATTTAGTTAGTTATAAAAAGAGATTTTGTAAAAAAATAAAATAAAATAAGGAAAAAAAAATTAAGGAAAATAAAAATTATAAATAAAAAATTAATAATAATAATAAAAATTATTATTATTTTTTTTATTGTACAAAATTTTATATTGAAAATTTCTTGGTTTCTTGGTATTTTTTTTTTTTAAAAAAAATTAATTTTATTTCTTATTAAAACTAATAAAAATATGAAACGTTTATATAATTATATAATTTATATAATTTATATAATTTATATAATTTATATAATTTATAGATTATCATTATTTTTATTATTAATTTTATTATTTTTGTTTTAAAAAATAGTATAAAGGATAAAGTCATGATAAAATATAAAAAAAAAGCGATGATTAAAAAGTAATAATAATAATAATAATAAAAATAATAATAAAAACAGATGATGATATAATATGATATAATAATGATTAAAAATTAAAATTAAAAATAATGAAAATAGTATGAAAATAGTATGAACATTCCTTTTATTCTTTTTTTTTAAAATTAAAATTAAAATAAAACTATAAAGTAAAAAAAAAAAAAAAAAACTTTAATCATTATAAAATAATTAAATATATGAAGACATTTTTTTTAAAGTAAAATTTTTTTTATAATTAAACTCTCTCTTTTATAATGAATTAAATTTTATTACTAATTGGATTTTTTTAATATTATTATTATAGGGTAATAAAATATAAAATGAAAAAAAAAAATTATTTAAAATAAAATTATATGTAGAATTCATTTCATAGTAAAGAATAAAAATAAGAATAAATGGAATATTTCTTTTTTTTATTTTTATAATTATTTTATTTTATTAATTTATTTTATTCCGTTTTTTTTTTTTTTTTAATTATTTTTTTTAATTATTCATTTTATATAAATAATAATTTATTTTTTTTATTTATTTTTTTTTATTTTAATTTTTTGTTTCCGTTTTTTATTTTATTTCTATTTTTAATCATTTTTAAAACGTTTTTTAATGTTACCGTTTTTTTTTTTTTTTCATTTTTCATTTTTTTTATTACCATATTTATCAAGTTAAAACTCATTATTAAATTAATAAATTAATTATTATTAAATGATTATTTATTTTTATACACCTTTTTTTTTTTAAAAAATAAAATAAATAAATAAATAAATAAACCCATTTAATAAAATTAAAATAAATGGTAAAATAAATAATTAATAAAAGATAATTAATAAAGGATAAATAATAAAGGATAATTAAACAATTAATAAATAGTAAATAATTATTTAATTACTATTAATTTTTAATTACTATTAATTATTATTTATTATTAATTATTTTACCATTTATTTTATTTTAATAAAATTTCTAAACAGTTTTAATCTATTGATTTATTAAAAATTTAGTTTTTTTTTTAAAAAAATAAAAAGTTAACAATTCTTGTACTTAAAAAAAAAATGTTTAAAAAAAATGTATTCTACCTAAAATTAATAAATAATAAAAAAATAAATTAATAAATATAAAAAAAAAGTTTTTCCTTTTTTTAAAAATGGTTTCTATCGAATGATTCTATTAATAAAAAATACTTTAAATAAAATAAATATAAATATAAAAAAAACTATTTTAATATAAATAAATAATAATTAATAATTAAATAAATATAAATAGTAATAAATAAATAATAATGAAAATAAATAATAAATAATAAATAATAATAAATAATAAATAATAATGAAAATAAATACAATCTATAATCTATAATATATAAAATATATAAACAATAAATGAATGTAAAATAGATAAATATATAAATATATATAATAGATACTATATAATAGATAATAATATATAGTATATTATAAAATATATAGTATATAATATATAATATGTATAAATATTTATTTATTATTATTTATTATTTATATTATTTTTTTTAAAAAAAAATTTCATAAAAAAAATTGAGGACACTTTTTTATTTTATTTATTTTATTTTTTTTTATTTTTTATTATTATTATTTTTTTTAATAAATATTTTAAATTAATGGTTGATTTTTAATATTACTATTTATGTACCTTAAATAAAAAATATTTATTTATTTTATTTTTTAACAATAGCATTAATCATGATAATAATATGTTAATATGTTAATATGTTAAAATAAAATAAAAAATTAGGTGTTAAATAAATAAATAAATGATTATTAAAAAAATTAAAAGATAATAATAATAATAATAATAATAATATTTATTATTATTCATTATTCAATATTATTATTCAGAATTATTTTATATCCTATTTAGTAAAATAAGAGATAAAAAGAAATTTTAAATGATTTAATATATTATTTCAAGTATATTTAATATATTTAATTATATATAAAAATATATATATAAATATATATAAATGTATATATTAAACAAACCCAACACAAAAAAAAAATTAAAGTTTTGAAAGTTAATACAAAATATCCTTTTTTGTAAAAATAAAAAAAAATTACAAAAAAAAATCTGCTAAGCCAAAAAATAAAATAAAAATAAAAACAAAATAAAAACATTTTAAAATAAAATTTATTACTTTCATTATATAACATTTTATTTTTAATTTTTAATTTTTTATTCATATTAACAATTGTCTTTTATATTTATTTATTTATATGGAATGGAAGGATTATTAAAGTTTGAGGCAAAAATCATTTGATTACTAATTATTTTATTTATTTTAATTATTATTATATAATTATTATTATATAATTATTTATTATATAATTATTGATTATATAATTATTTATGATTTATTATATAATTATTATTGTTAATTATTGGATGTTTTGTTAAAATAAAAAAAAAAGACCCTAAACTACATAAAAAAAATTTTTTTTTACTTTCATATGAATGTAACCCTATAATGTATCATTAATAATTCATTTATTTTTTATTTATTCATTCATTTATTTTTTATGTATTTGTTTATGGATTTATTTATTTATTTATATGTATATAAAAAATTTTTTTATTTTAGTATTATAAAAGTTATTGCATATGCAATAATAAATTCAATACATTAAAAATTACTAAATAAATAATAATTAAAAAAAATTACTATTATTATTATTAAATATTGTTTTTATTTATAATAATTAGTATTATTTATTTCTACATACAAAAAATAAAAACAAGCATTACATAATAATAAATAAAACTTTATGATAATATTATTCTCTCTATAGTATTTTGAATTATTATTATTCATTTATTATTCTTTCTTTTTATTATTCTTTTTATTCTATTTATTATTTTATTATATATTGATTATATATTTGATTTTATTGTACCATTCATAACAAAAAAAGTATTTATTTTTATCTAATTGAATTAATTAATTTAATATTATAATTTATATATTATTTATAATATATAATTGATTTTTAATAAATTTATTATACTAATAATATTTATTATATTTAATAGTTAATAGTTAATAATTAATATTTATATATTAATTTATAAATTTTTCTTTATCTCTTTTTAAATTAAATAAAAAGAATTTTAATAAATAATAAAATAATTAAAAAATAAAATTATTACTTTATATGGATATTTTAACTTTTTTTTTTTTTTTTTATTTGTAATTCTATTTTTCATTCTATTTTTTTTATTATATTATTTTATTATTTTATATTTTATATTTATTTTATTATATTAATTATTAATTATTTGTTTCTGATCAAATTAAATTTGTGTAACCTATTTAATATATGGTAAAATACTATTTTATTCTATATAATTATTTATTATTAAACCTTTTTTTTTTAAAAAATTAATTTAATTATTTTATTTTATTTAATATTTAATATTTATTTTATTTTTAAAGTTTTAAAACGAATCTATTTATTGAATACAAATAAATAAATAATAAATGAAAAAATAAATAAAATACATAAAATAATTAAATAAATCATTATATTTATTGATTATATTTGTTTATACTTTATCTATTAGAATAAATAAATAAATAAATAAATAAATACTTTAGAATAGAATAAATTTAAATATGATTACTTTTTTCTTTTCTATTATTATTATTTTATATATAACAATATAAAATATTCTTTTCTAAGAAACTTTTTCTATTTAATCATAATAATAAAAATAATGTAAAAATATGACAATAAACAATAAACAATAAATAATAAAATATCTTATAAATTCTATTCTATTCTATTCTATTCTATTAAATAATAATAATTTATATTTTATATTTGATTTTTTACTTTTTATCAATTATCAAGTGTAATTTAAAATGACATTAAAAATTAAAAATAATTAAAAATTAAAAATTAAAAATTAAAAATTAAAAAATTTAAAACATGAAAATAATCAATAAAATTTCTTCATTCCATAAAAGTTTAAATTATAAATTTGTATTGGTTTTTTTTTTTCTTATTATTATTATTATTTATAGTTCTTTTTATTTTATTATAATTATTATTATACTCTTATAACAACATTTACTCATTTATTATCATTTATTATCATTTATTATCATTTATATTTGTATTTATTTGTACTTATAGTTGTATTTCTAAAAAATCAATCATCTTAAAATACAAATACAACTATGAGATAAAAATTTATATAGTAAAAAATGTCTATATTTTTTAAGGTCATTAAAGATAAAAAAACTTTTATAATTTTATTATTTATTGGTTTTATTTAATTAATTTATTAATTTATTAATTAATTATAAATTTACTTATGAATTTATTTATTTATTTTATTCAATTAAATAAATATTTATTATTTAATTGAATTTTTATTTTATTTTATTTTTTTATGTTTTAATTTTTCTAAAATAAAATAATAATTTAAAAAATAATAATTTAAAATTTAAAAATTTAAATTTTTGTGTTTTAAAGTACAAATTTTACAAACAATTTCATTGGTTTTAATTTTTTTAATGTAAATCAGTAATAAAATGAAAAAAAAAATTTTTTTTTTCTTCTTCTTTTTCATAAACTATAATTAATAATTAAAATTTTTTTATTAGAATTTAAAATTTAAAATTTAGAATTTTTTATAGTTTTATAGTTTTATAGTTTTATCATTTTTAAATATGTATAAATTTAGTTAAAGTAAAAAAAAAAAAAAAAAAAAAAAAAAATAATAATAATAATAATTATAATTATTCCAGATAATTTTTTATTATATAATAATATATTATCATTATATTTATAATATTTATTTCTATTTTATTTATTTATATAATCATTTATTTATATAATAATTTATTCATTTATTTATTAATTAAATTTTTAATGAATTTTTATTGGTGATTCTAATTCATATTAAATAATTAATATTAAAAGTCATGTTTTTTATTTTATTTATTATTATTTTGTAATATGTTAAAAAATTATTAAATTGTTTTATGTTTTATAAATTCTTTTTTTTTATGTTTAACTTAATAATAATAACTTAATAATAATAATAATAAAAAAAGAGAAATTTTTGACATTTTTTGTCCTACTTTTGTAATCCTAAGAAAAAAAAAAATGAAATGATATGAAATGATCAGCATCAAATATCCATTTGTAACTTTTTTATTTTTTATTTTTATTATTTTATATTAATTTTCATTCATAACACAAAAATCATAAAATAAAAACAAAAACAAAAAACAAATTAAAATTAAAATTAAAAGATAAAATAAAAAAAAGAATAAACTAGACTCTTTTTCTTTTTCTTTTTTTTTCTTTTTTCTTTTTTCTTGTTTCTTAATTTATTTTTTGTAACTGTACAAGATTTTTAAAATAAAACTAAAAAAAACTAAAAAAAATAAAAAATAAAAATAAAAAATAAACTTTTTAATAGAATTTTCATTTTAAATTCTTTATATTATTTAAATTATTTTTTTATTTAAATTATTATTTATTTATTTATTTATTTATATATTTATTTATTTATATTATTTATATATTTATATTATTTATATGTCTATATTTGGTTTTGTCCTAATATAGAATATAGAATATAAAATATAGAATATACTATTTATTGTAATAAAACACAACAACATAAATAATAAATACAACAAAAATAAAAATAAAAAATTAAAAAAAAAAAAAAAACACAACAACATAGTCTAGGCATATAATCTATAAACTCTGTGACATATATTATAAAATAAAATAAAATAAAATAAATGGTTTTCTTTTTTTCTTTTTTTTTTATTTTCTTTTATTTTATTTTTCTTTTCTTTAAAATACAGAAAAAATAAAATAAAATTAAATAAAATAAAATAAAATAAAAACAAAACACAACAATTTAATTTTTATAGAATAAAATAAAGCATAAATATTAATTATTAATTGTTAATTTTTTATTTTTAATCTAAATTAAACTAAAATTAAATAAAATATTTTATATTATTTTATTTTATAGATAGAAGAATATTTAAAATGTTTTAATTTTTTTTATATATATACATTATATAAAATATATATATTAAAATATATAAAATATATAAATTATATAATAATAATATACGTATAAATATATTATAATATTAGTTATATATAATTTGTTATAATTTGTTATAGTTTATTATATATTATATAATATTATATAATGTTATTCTAATGTTATTATAATACTATTATAATATTAGATTATACCATTTAATAACAAAGTAAAAAATATTATGGTATTGTAGGTAGAGAATAATAATAAATATATAGAATGATTTTTTTTATTTTATTTTATTTTATTTTATTTTATTTTATTTTATTTTATTTTATTTTATTTTATTTTATTTTATTTTGTAATTGTGGTTGATAATTGTGGTGGTTTATTAAAAAAAAAAGGGATAATAATAATAATAATAATAATAACAATAAATAATAATAATAAATAATAATAAAAATAGTTAATAATTGAAATAATTAAAATAATCATCATCTTAACAATAGTTATAGAGAATGATAAAAAAAAATAATGAATATTAACAGAAAGAAAGGGTTACAAATATTAAATGTAGGTAAAATCTTTTTATTTTAAAGGTGATAAAAATAATTAAAATAATAACAATAATAATAATAATATCTATATTTTTTTTTAATTTAATTTAATTATCCTCAAAATATTTCTGTATGTATATACATATTGTATATAAAATATATATATTTAATATTGATATTAACATTCTCTATATTAACATTCTCTTTAATTATATATATGATTATGATATTAATATTATGATATTATTATTTTAATTATCCCTTTTTTTTTTAACTACAACTACCACAATTATCAACTACAATTACAATTACAACATTAATATTAAATAATTAAATAAATAAATAAATAAATTATTAATTATTAAATATTAAATAAATAAATGAATAAATATTAAATTATTAAATAAATAAAAAAATAATTTATCCATATAAAAATAATTATTAATAAAAAAAAAATTTTTTTTTTCTTCTTTTACTTCTCAAGGATAAATTTATTCAATAATTATTAGTTTTCTCATCTTTAATTAAATATTTCATTTAATACTTTTATTATTTTAAATTAAATTAAATAAAATTAAATTAAATGAAATAGTTTCAAATAATTTTAAAAAAAAAATATTAAAAAAAAAAAGTAATTCAGAAGAAAACCTTTTTAATTTTTATTATTATTATTATTTGTCATGATTCAAAAGTATTTATTTTTAAGAAGGATTAAAAAATAACTAAAATTTTTTATATATAATTAAAATAATCATTTTGTATTAATAACCTTAAAAGAAAATAAAAATTATTTTTTTCTTTTAAGGTTTTCATATTTTCATTTTTGTATTTGTTTTTTGTTTTTGTTTTTTGTTTTTTAATTTTGTTTTACAAATATATTAACATTTTATTTATTTATTTATTTATTTATTTATTTATTTATTTGTTTTATCTTTATAATGTTAACCTTCGTCAAAAATATTAAATGTATCATGCTTTTTTATAAAATGTGTTTATAAATTAAAAATTAAAAATTAAAAAAAAAAAAAAAAAAGAGACCAATTTTTTTTAATATTATTATTATTATTATTATTATTATTATTATAATACTAATAAATACTAATAAATATTAATAATTAATTAATATGTAATAATTAATATTATTATATAATGTCATTTTATCTGTAATTAAAAAAAAAAATTTTTTTTTTTTGTAGGGTTTACTTAAATAAAATACAAATACAAATACAAATACAAATACAAAATAAAAAAAAAAACTCTAACAATTATTATTATTATTATTATTATTATTTTTTTTGTTTTTATTATTAAATATTAAATATTAAATTTGTATTTCATTGTGTTCTTTTTTTTTTAAAACATATGTTAATGTTATATTTAATGTTATTTATTTAATATTATTTATTTTAATGTTATTTATTTATTTTAGTGTTTATAGTAATGTTATTTTATGCCAATAAAAAATATATATAATATAATAAATAATATAATAAAATAAAAAATACCAAGAAAAAATAAAATTTCTATATTAACCTATATTAATTTTAAATTAGAATTTTCATTTTTTTCTTTTTTTTTTTTTTATTAACATTTTTATATTTGTCTTTATTTTTTTTTTATTCAAATTCAAATCATGCTTTTCTTTACTTTTTTTTTTTTTGATTTATTTATTTATTTAATTATGATAATATTAAAAAATAAGCAACAATTTCATGTAGTTTAAATAAATATTTAAATATTATTAATTAATTAATTAATATATAAATAAAATATTAAATCATATTAAAAAGAGACAAAAGACAAAAAGAAAAAAAAGAAAAAAGAGATAATATTATAAACAATTTTTAATATTATATTAAATATTATTAAATATTAAATATTATGTATTAAATATTAAATTTAGTATTTCTATTTTATTTCAATTTTATTTTATTTTATTCTATTTTTCTATTTTTTTTCTATTTTTGTTCATTCTAAAACAAATAATAATAATTAATAATAATAATTAATAATAATAATAATAATTAATAATAATAATAATAAAAAAAATTTATAAACAAAATAAATATAAATAAAAAAAATTTTTTTACAACAAAAAAATTAAAAAAAAGGAATACATTTATTAAATAGATTTAATAATAAAATGTACTTGATTTTTTATTTTAATTCTATTTCATTCTATAAATTTTTAATTTTAATATTTTTAATTTTAATTTTAATATTTTAATTATTTAATTTTTGGCAATGATTTTTAATTTAAATATTTTTAGGTAAAAAATATTGAATATTAAAAAAAAAAAGAGAGAAAAAAAATTTTTTTTATTTATTTTATTTATATTTATTTTATTTATATTTATTTTATTAATATTTATTTTATTAATATTTCATAAATTTATATTTAAAATAAATTAAAAAATAAAAATTAAAAAAAAAATTTTTTTTATCTCTTCATTTTGTACTTTTAATATTATTAAAAATATTAAATATTAAAAGTACAAAATTGAAAAAAAAAAAATTTTTTTTTTAATTTTTCTTTTTGGGATATTTATAATATTAAATTATTAAATTATTTTAATATAATTTATAATTAATTATTTATTATTATATTTTTATTATTAATTAATAGATTTATCATATTAAAAAAAAAAGAGAAACATTTTTAATAATAAACTTTAATAATTATAAAAATTAATTTTTTTTTATGAACAAAAATATTATTAAAAAAATATTATTATTTTAAAATATATATAAAATATATATAAAAATATATAAAAAAATATATAAAAAAATATATATTAAAATAAAAAACAACAACAAATTAATAATATTAAATAAATAAATAAATAAATAAAAAAAATTATCCAAACACAAAATTAATAATAATAAAAAATTAATAATAAATAAATAAATAATTAATTAAATAATAACTAATAATTTATTTATTATTTATTTATTTATTCATTTATTTATTTTTGTGGCTTTTTTTTATTTATTTATAATAAAAAAAAAATAACAAAAACAAAAACAAAAACAAAAACAAAATCATTAATAATTAATAATTAATAATCAATAATGATAACAAAAATAAAAATTAATGATTAAAAAAAAAAAAAAAAAAAAGTCGGGGAAGTAAAAAAAAAAATTTGGTTTTTTTTTAATCATTAATTATTAATATTATTTTATTATTTATTAATTATTAATTATTATTATTATTTCATTTCAAGGGTCAAAATTTAAAAAAAAAATTCCTTATTCATTAAAAAAAAATTATTAATAAATAAATAATAATAAAATTTTTTTATTTATTTATTAAATAATGATATAAAATATAAAACATGATTTAATTATCACATAATCACATAACACAAAAAAAAAATAAAAATATCAAACATATGATTTATGATAGAATATGATATAATAAAATACAAAAAATATAAAAAAAAATACAAAAAAAAATTTAAAAAAAAAAATACAAAATAATAATAAAATAAAATTCAATTAAAATAAAATTGAAATTAAGAAAAAATGGTAACAAAAAAAATTATTAGAAAACCGATGATTCTATGATAACAAAAGACTTTTAATTAATACATACATAATATAAAAGGACTGATAAATAAAATAAATAAATAAATTAGTAAATAAATAAATAAATAAATAAATAAATAAATTATTTAACAAATAAATAAATCCTTTTTTAATATTCTATAATACGTATTCTATAAAAGAGTATAAAATATAATTATTTCAGAATATAATAATATAAATTTTTATATTATAAGCCTATTAATACAATACATTCATTAACATTTAATAATAATAATAATTTTAATAATAATAATATTTAATAATAATAATAAATAAATAAATAAATTTATTAAAAGTATTGTTATAACAATTTCAATTAGAAGCATTTATTGTATATGTATAAAAAAAAAAGGTTCAAAAATATTAAGTAATAGATTAAATAATTCCATAAAAAGTAAAATTAACAATTAACAATAAAAAATAAAAAAATATAAAAAGAAAAAATTAAAAATTTTTTTTTAATTTTTTTTTAAAATTGATTATAGTTAACTGTTAATAATTAAATAAATAATAATAATTAATAATAATAATAATAATAAATAAATAAATAAATAAATAAATAAATAAATAAATAAATAAATAAATAAATAAATAAATAAATAAATAAATAAATAAATAATAAATAATAATTAAATAAATAAATAAATAAATAAATAAATAAATAATAAATAATAATTAAATAAATAAATAAATAAATAAATAAATAAAAAAGTATTCATACTAATTTTGTTTTTTTAAACTAATATTAATTATTATTTATTATAATTTATTAAAAAAAAAACTCTTTTATCTATTTTATCTATTTTAATATTTTAAATATTTATATATTTATTATTATCAATGATTTTATATATTATTATTATAATTCATAATAGTTAATTTAAAAATAATAGTAAAATAATAATATTTTAGAAATTCATTTTAACTCTAAAAGCATTTATATATAATAATAAAATATTAGATATTAGATATTAAATTTTAGATATTAGATATTAGGATATATTAATTATTATTAACATATTTTTATATATCATATTCTTTTTATTAATTCTAAGAAAAAAAAAAGTAATAACTAATAAAACTATAAATGGTAGTTATAAAAAAAACTTTATTTTTTTTTTAATAAAAAGTAAAAAAAAAAAAAAAAAAAGCGTATGGAACTTTGAACTTTTTTTTTTTTTTTTTTTTTTTTTGAAAAAAATGAATAATAATTAATAATAGGAAATAATAATAATAAGGAATAAAATAAAAATAAAATAAAATAAAAAAAACTTTATTATTTATTTTTCCATTTTTTACTTAATTAAAAAATAAAATGAAAAAAAAAAAAAATAAAAAAAAAAGACTTTTTTTAATATATTATAAAATATCATATAGAGAATATATTAAAAAAAAAATTTTTTTAAATATTAAGTTTTTTTAAATTATTAAATATTTATTAAAATTTATAATAATTATAATAATAATAATAGTAATAAAAAATGTCACTTTTTTTTTCTTCTCTTTTTTTATATATATTTTATATAGTTTATCCCTATCTTTATTCCATAAAAAAAAAACTTTATTTATTTATTGTATAGTTAATTTTATGGTTTCTTTTAATTTTTTATTGACAATATTAATAACAATAATAATTTATAATAGTAATAATAATAGTAATTAACATTTTTAAATTTTTGTTCATCCTTTTATTTATTTTTTTTTTTTTTCCAAAGGTTTAAAATTGATGTAACAAAAATTTAAAATCATTTAATTTAAAATTTTATTATATTTTTAAATTTTAAATAATAAATAAATCAAACTTAATAAATAAATAAATAAATAAATAAACTAATAAATAAATCAAACTTTATTAATAATAAATAAATAAATAAATAAATAAATAGATAAATAAATAAATAAATAAATAAATAAATAGATAAACAAATAGATAAATAAATAAATAAATAGAATATTTCTATATTTATAATTTTTCCCTTTTTTTTTTATAAATCATCATGTATCATAAAATTAAAATAAAATATTTTATGATATTTAAAAAATAAATTTAGGGAAAAAATTTAGATTTTAATTTTATTTTATCAAATATTAGGGTTTTAATTATTATTCATGATTCATTATTCTTTATTATTCATTATTTATTATTCATTATTCATTATTTCTTATTGTTTTATAATAATAATAATAATAATAATTCATAATAATAATAATAATAATAATAGTTAATAATAATAATAATTATTATAATAATAATAATAATATTGATAAAGTATTATTCTGTAATACAAAAAAAAAAACTATTGTCATACTATAAATATTAATAATATTATTATTTATTATTTATTATTTATTATGTCAAAAAGAATTTATATAAATTAAAAAAAAAAAATCAAAATATGGTGAATTTTTCATTTTTAATGGTAAACAAATTATGTATAGAAATTGTATAAATTTAAAAATTTATAGACAAATTTACAAATTTACAAATTTTAAAATTTTAAATTTTTAGATAATATCATAAATTAATATTAATTAAATATAATATTTTTGTACATAACATAGAAATTCAACTAATATATATGTAAATGATAACAAAAAAAATAATTTTATTTTACTAAACAACAACAACAACAATAATAATTATTAGATAAAATAAAAAATAAAAATAAAAAAAAGTTAAATATTATAATAATAGTAATAATTATTATAAAAAGAAAGGAAAAATAGTTTTTTTTTTTTTTTAAAATGAAAAAAAAGATATATAATATATTTTATTTAATTATTTTCAATTGGTAATATAACAGGAATAATAGATTCATTTATTTTAAGTTGTTTTATTTTGTTTTGTTTTATTTTGTTTTATTATTATACTTATTATTATTAATATTATCATTGCAATAATCTTTTTTTTATTTCTATTAAATTAATGATTTTACTTATAATATGAAATAAAAAAAAAAAGGAAAAATAGTTACATAAATTAATTCTAAATAATGAATAAATTAATTTTAATTATAGTTCATTTTTGTTTTATTTTTTTATGACCTTTTTTAGTTTAAAAATAATCTTATTATAGTTTATTTTTGTTTTAATTTTTTTTTATGACTTTTTTTTTTTTTTTTTGCTAGTGAATGATCGATCATTTAGATAATCATTTTATTATTTAAAATAAATTAGAAGGATGAATGAATAATCTTGTCTTTTTTTTTATAATTCATTTCATTTCATTTTTTTTTTTACTTTAGTTTTTGTTTTGTTTTTGTTTTAAAAACTAAAATTTTAATGGTAAAAAACTAATATAAATATAATTATAAAAAATACCAATAAAAATAATTGTAAAAAAAAAAAAAAAAAGAAAAAATTGAATTTTAAAAAATATTAAAAAAAAAAAAGAAACATTTTATTATTATGTTTATATTATAAATATTATATAT
The DNA here is from genome assembly GCA_002104895.1 of Anaeromyces robustus. Lineage (NCBI taxonomy): Eukaryota > Fungi > Neocallimastigomycota > Neocallimastigomycetes > Neocallimastigales > Neocallimastigaceae > Anaeromyces > Anaeromyces robustus. Next base: position 95,244 of record MCFG01000040.1, on the reverse strand, counting down.
TATATATTGTATATTGTATATTATCAAAATTATCATAAAAATTGTTAACTTTTTTTTTTATTTTTATTTTCTTTTTCTTTTTCTTATTTAATATATTTAAAGTAATATGATTTTTATTATATTTTTGTTATTATTTATGTTATTATTTATTTATTTATTTATTTATTTTATTATTTATTTTAATTATAGTTTTAATTGAATTTGTACTTTATATTCATATATTATTTTATTTTATATTATATTTTATTATTATTATTTGTACTTTATTTATTTATTATTTGATATATTATTATTTTATTTTATTTTATTTTATTCTATTTTATTTTAGTATTTCACCATAATACCTTTTCTTTTCTTTTTTATATAGTATGTCAACATTATTTTTAATTTATTAATATATTTGGAATATATTCTAAAATAAATATAATAATATTAAAGTTAAAAAACTTTAAAACCATCTAATGATAGATTAAATTAAAAAAATTGAGTACAAAAAAATTATAAAAAAAAGGTTAAATAAATAAATAAATAAATAATAACATAAATATAAATACACATATAAATTCTTTCTATTATTATTATTTATCACATTTTTTGTAATTTTTAGAAATAAAATTATTATTATTATAGTTATTATTATTATTTTCTTTTTTCTATTTATTTATTTATTCATAAGTGATAAAGTTACATAAAGAAATTTTTTTACTATTGTTTTTATTATTATTATTATTATTATTTTTATTATTATTTATTATTATAATAAAAAGAATTTTTTTTATATATATAATAAAATAAAATAATAAAAGAAAAAAAAGTGGTCACTAATTATAAACTATATAGTGATTATTAAAAAGCATGACAGAGTTTAATTATGTATAAATAAATAAAAAAAATAGTGTTAAGAATGTGTGCGTATGTGTGTGTGTATGTGTGTAGTTATGATATTATGATATTGAGTTATGTTCATATGCTGCTGCTAAAACAAAAAATATATATATTTGTAAATATTTGTAAATATTTGGTATAATATAGATCATTATAAATTAACAAAAAAAAAGTATAAAAAATATATATAAAATATATATATATAAAAATCCCCCAAATAATATTAATAAATAAATAAATAAATAAATAAATAATATTAATAAATAAATAAATAAGTTCATTTATTATGTTGTTATTATTATGTTATTATTATTATTATAAAAAAAAAGGTAAAAAATGTATTACTCATACTTTTTTTTTTTTTATATTATTTTTATTATTATCTATGTTTATTCATTATAGTTTAATATATTTATTTATTTATTTATTTTATTATATATTTATTTATTTATTTATAATTTATTATTTATTTTGTTTCCCTTTTTATATTAATTAAAAGAAACTTCTAAAAGAAAAGAAAAAAAAATTTTTTTTTACATATTTCCTATTTTATTCTATGTATTTAAAAGTACATATTATAATATAAATAAATATAAATAAATAAACATATAATATATAAATAAATATGTATAATAAATATAAATAAATATAAATAAATATAAATAAAATATATAAATATTTCAATTTTTTTTTTTAATGAATGTTTGTAAGTTTTTTTTTTCTATATAACTATTTTTAGATTTATTTATTTTTTATTTTTATTTATTTATTATTTATTTATTTATTATTTATTACACAATAATTAAAATAATAATTAAAATAATAATTAAAATAAAATAAATAAACAGATGCAATAATAAATTAGAATTTAAAAAAAAAAACTTAAAAATTTAACTTAATATTATATAATTATTATTAAAAAAAAATGTTCTAAATTTTTTAATTTATCTTTTATTACTTTATTTTACCAGTAAAAAAAAAAGAAAAAAATGAAAAAGAAAAAAAGGCTTAGAAATTTTTTTTTTTAAATTTTTTTTTTTTAATTTAAAGTAAAACTTTCATTTAAAATTTTCTTTTTTTAAACTTTTTTACTTTTTTTTTTTTAAAAAAAATTTTTTTTCTTATTTTGTATTTGTATTTGTTTTTTTACTATTTTTATTATTTTATTATTTATTATTTTATTATTTTATTTTATTTTATTTTATTTTGTTTCTAAATTTTAATTTAATATTTTAAACAAATAATAAAAGAACAGATTAAAAAGAAAAAATAAAATAAAATAATTTAAAAATAAAATACAGAAATTGTAGAAAGTAATAAAGTAGAAACAAAAAAAATAAAAAAAAAAAAAAATATAATAATAAAATAATAAATAAAACATAAATTAACATAAATTAAATAAAAAAAAAAAGTAAAAAAAAATTTTTTTTTTATTGATTTATTTTTATATTAAAAAAAAAAAAAAAAGGTCAGGATATTTAATTAAAGTAGACGAGCCATACACAAAAAAAAAATGTCTAAAAAAAGTTAAAAATAAAAAAAAAAGTTAAAAAATAAAATAAAATAAATGAATGAATGAAATAAAGTAAATAAATATCATATCTTATATTATTTAATAAATAAATAAATGAATAAATAAATAATTTAGTAAATAATTTTTAATTTATTTAATTCATTTATTTACTTTAATTATTTATTTGTGTTCATTATAATGAATTCTTTTTTTCTTTTTTTTTTTTTTAGTGTTCAGAGAAGAAGAAAGGCCCAACTTTTTTAATCTAAAGATTGAACAAATAAAAAAATTTTATTTTTTTTATAATTTAATCAATAATCAATAATAAATTAAATAAATAATTAATTAATAAATAAATAAATAAATAAATAAATAAATAATAAAATATAATAATTAATAATAATTAATAATTATCATATATATAATAAATATTAATATTTTTTATAATTATTTATTTATTATAATTTTTAATTTTTAATTATTATTTTAATATTAAAAATATCAAATAAAAAAATAAAAATAAAATAAAATAAAATTTTTAATTAATCTATTATATAATAAATTTTAATTAAGAAAAAAAAATAAAAAAAATGTAATTTTTGATTAAAAATGTTTCTTTTTTTTTTATTTTATATTTATTATTTATTTATTTATCTTTGTTCATCTTTTTATTTAATTATTTAATATTATTCTTCTTCATTTATGATTATTATTTTATTATTATCAATTAATTGTAACAAAAAATATAAAAAAAAATGTTTCCTTTTTATTATTACTATTATAATAATAATAATAATAATAATGCAACATTAAATACAGTACATTTTGCATGTTGTTTCTGTTTTTTTTTTTTATTTTAAATATTAAAATATTAAATAATAAAATAGTTAAAAATAAATTAAATGTTTTTTTTATTTTATTTATTTCAATTTATCTTTTCCAAGTTAAAAAAAAATCTATTTAAAAAAGATTATTTTAATCTAATTCCATATAATACAATATATTATAATATATATAATAATTTAATACTTTAAAAAGTTTATAAATTTGAAAAGTTAATTTTTACTTGCATATAATAAAAAATAAAATACAAAAAAAAAAAAAGTTATTTTTAATTATAATTTATATTTTTAAAAGAATAATAATAATATTAAAGGATTTTTTTTGTTCAATTTCAATTAATAATAATAATTTTTTTAATTTTTAATTTTTAATATATTTTTTTTTTGTTTCAAAAATCAAAAAAATGTAAATGTAAAAAAGTTAACAAAATTAAAAAATAAAGTAGACAAAATAAAAAAAAAAAAGTTTTAGAGTTCAATTAATCTCTTTTATTAAAAAAAAAAAAAGTCTTTTTTTTTATTTTTTTTTTTTAACATTTTATTTTATTTTATTTAAAATGTAATTAAAAGCATAAAATTTTTTTTAATAATAAATAATAATAAAAATAAAAATAGTATTATTGAAAAAACGAGACTTTTTAATAAAAATTGTTCAATATTTTTAATTTTTGTTTCAAAAATAACAATAAAATGTTTAAATAAAAAAAAAATTACAGAAACAAAATAAAAAAAGTTTTTTTTAATCTTACATTATAATATTTTATTATATTTTATTTTATTATATTTTATTTTATTATACCTTTTTTTTTTTAATAAAAGATTAATTGAATTATATATATAAAAAAAAACTTTTTTATTTTATTATATTTTATTTCTGCATTGCATTTAAAAAATGTAATTTAAGCATAACATAAAAATTATATGATTTTAAATTGAAAGTAAAAATAAAATAATAAAAAAATAATAATAAAAATAAAAGTGACATTATTAATATTAATGAATATTATTATTATTATTTATTTATTTATTTATTATTATTAAATAAAAAAAAAATTAAAATAAATATCTTTATATTTATATATAAATTATATCTCATTTATATCTCATATTATCACCTTAATACATATCACTTTATTTAATACTTTTATATAAAAAAATTATTTAAAATAAATCAATAAATACATTTTTTTTATATATTTCTCTTTTAAAAAAAAAATTAATTATTATTTAACTTTTCATTTAACTTTTTTATTTTAACTTTTTTATTTTATTATCGAACAAATTCTAGATTCTTTTAGTTCGTTTTTTTTTTCTCTTTTTTTTTTTTTTTTTTTTTTTATAAATTAAATTTTAAATTTTTTTTTTTTACAGAATGAAAATAAAAATGAAAATAATATGAAAATGAATAACATGATAAATGAATGAATAAAATGAATAAATGAATAAAATGAATTAATGAATGAATAATAAATAATAAATAAAATTTATGGTTATGTAAGTAAATAGGATGATGTTATTTAAAGTTTTTTTATTATTAATTATTATTATAATATTTAAAGTATTTAGATGATTTAATAGGAATTTTAATTAAATTGATTAATTACAAAATAAAATCAAATAAAATAAAATAAAAAAACATCAAAAGTTTTATTCTATTTTTAATATATATTTTCTTAAAATAAGAATAAAAAAAATAATAATAAAAAAAATATGCATATTTTTTTAAGAGCATTGTTAATGCATTTTTTTTATTTTATTTTATTTTTTATTTTATTTTATTTATTATTATAATTTATAATTTATAATTTTAAAGTTATTTAGAAAAAAAGAAAAATATCAAAAATTTTAATCTATCTTATTAAATTGAACCTTAAAAACCTTAATATTAATATTACTCAAATTATACAAAATGCTAAAAAAAATGCTAAAAAAAAAAAAAAAATAAAAAACTATTTTTACAAACATTTAAAAAAAAAAAACAAAATCAATAAATCAATTAAAAACTCTAATAATTCTAATAATAATAACAAATAATAATAATAAAAAAGGCTTTTATCTTTTAAATGCATTCCAAATAAAAAAGATGAAAATATTGATTATTGATATATAAAAAAATTTATGTATTAAAAAACTTAAAAAAAAAAAAAAAAGTAAATTTACATTACATTACAATAGAAATGTAATGTAATTAATGGTATTAATTGTAAATAAATAAAAAGTAATTTATATTTATTATTATATTAAAAAAAAGGAAAAAAAAGAATAGATCAAAAATTTTATTATAATAAAAAATATATTTACAACATACGATTAAGAATTAAATAAAATAAGATAAATTATAAAATGCAAATAAAAATACAAATAAAATTAAATGCTTTTTTTTTTGCTTTTAATCTTTTCTTTTTTTTCTTATTTAATTAATACAAAAAAAGATTTTTTTTTTTTTAAAAAAAAAACTAAACTCATGCAATAAAAAAAAAAGTATATTTTATGCTTAAGTAGAAGAAGTAGAAAAAAAAAAGTATTTAAATTAATTAATTAAAATTAATAAATTTAAATTAATTAGAATTATCGTACTACCAAAAAAAATTCTAATTCTAATTCTAATTCTAATTCTAATTCTAATAATTATAAATATAATTCTAATTATAATAATTTAACTTGTGATATTTGATATTTGATGTTTTTAATTATTTCAATAATATCTCTTATTTATAATTATTTATAAATAAAATAAATAAATAATAAATAATAATATTAATAATTTATATTAATATTATCATTAATAATATGAATAATAAGAAAGAATAAGAAAGCTTTATTTTAACATAACATTCATAATATAAAAAAATATTGTTAATTTATTATTAATATTTTTCTTATATTAAAAGGAATGCTTATTCTTTAAAAAGTCCTTTTTTTAAAATTTATTTTTTATGCAATAGCTTAGACATTGATAAAAATACATATGAAATCATTAATAAATAAATAAATAAATAAATAAATAAATAAATAAATAAATAAATAAATTTTAATATAAATATAAAAAGAAAAAAAAAAAAAAAGGAAAAATAAATTATTAAATTATTAAATTATTAAATTATTAAATAATAAATAAATTATTAAATAAATAATAAATAAATAAATAAATTATTAATATGAATATTAAAAAGAATAATATATTAAAGATCTCTTATCTATATATATTTAATTTAATTTAATTTAATTTAAACTAAACTAAAAATATTATATATTATATTATATTATTATATTTTATTATATATTTTATTATATATTAAATATATTTTATTTTTACATTTTACCATAAAAAAAGAATATTTTATAATAATAAAATCTGGGTATTTTTTTTTAATATATTAAATATTAAATAATAAATAACTTTATAAATAATATAATAATAATATAATAATGTAATTATTTTTATTATTATTTCTATTATTATTATTATTATGAAATGAAATAATAATAGTTTTTAAATATATAATAAATTGCATATTTAATTATAATAAAAATAAATACCTTTTTTTTTTTTTAAGGAGAACTTTCATTTATCTGCTTTTTTTTTAATAAAGGATAAATAAAATAAATAAAAACAAAATATGCATTTTTAATGATAATAAGTATGATATTAATAAAAATAATTAAAACATCAAAAAAAAAAAAAAGTCATTACAAAATGTTTTCTTTTTTTTTTTTAAATTTAATTTTTAATAGAATAGAATAGAATTAGAATAGAGTAGAATTAGAATAGTTAAAGAATTCTAGGCCCAAAAAATTTTTTTTATTTTATTTCTATTAATCATTCTATTTTTATTTTTTTATTTTATTATGATTTTTATTATTTATTATTTAATAATTATTTTAATAATAAATGGTTACACAATTTTTTATATTTTTTATTCTTTTTTTATTTTAAATTTTTAATTTTTGAAACTATTGAAACTTCCCAAAAAAATTTTTTTATTTTTAATAATACAATGAACAAAGAAAGTAAGTAAAAAAAATTTTTTTTTTTCATTTTACCGCACTTTTCTATTTTTGTTCTATTTTTTTTTATTTAATATTTTATTTTATTTTATTTTATATTTAATATTTTATTTTTATTTAAAAAAAAACAATTAATATTTATAATTAAATAATATTAAATATTAAATAATTAAATATTAAATATAAAACGGCATATTGTGAACATTGTTATCATTATCATTATCATTACTATTACCATTAGTAAAAGTTGAAATTAATCAATCAAGTAAATATGAAATTATTAATAATTAATTATTTATTTATTAATAAATAAATAAATAAATATGAAATTAGTAATGAGTTTTATTATAAGTTTCATCCTTTGATTTTATTATAATTTATTTATTTTTTAAGTTTTTTTTTCTTTTTTTCTTTCTTTCATAAGCCATTTCTACATTATTTTTATTTTAACTATTTAATTATTTATATTTAAATTATTTAATTATTCTATAATTTATGACATGTAAATACATGTCATAAATTTTTATTAATTTTCATTATTTTTTATTATTAAATATATTTAAAATGACTTTTATTTTATTTTTTATTTCAATTATTATATAAAAAAATATTTTAATCGTTATTTAAAAAAAAAAAAAACAATGTTTATTTTACTCTAATAAATTATAACAAGCAAGCTAGCAAACAAACAAATGGTTAAATAATAATTATTAATATTTTTAAATTTTTTATTTATATATATTGATTTTTATTGATTTTATTTATTTTTTTAATTTTTAATAGAATAATCTTTTCTTCTATAATTAAAATACTATTTTTTATTTTTTTATTTTAAAAAAAAATTATAATTAATGTATTATTTTGTATTTTTAAAAAATTAGTTAAATTAATATATTAGTATTTATTAATACTATTGACTAAGAATTTAAAATTGAAACAAATGAGAAATGAGAGGTTTTTTTGAATTTTTTTTTTTTTTTTTAACTAAACAAACGGCATATGTTATTAAATAAAATAAATAAAATAAAATAAATGTCACCATTAATAATATTATTATGATTTATTTATTTATTTATTTATTTATTTATTTATTTATTTATTTATAATTTTATTATTATTATATATACATTATATATACATTAAGTATCATACATACATAAGAAAGATTTAAATAATAATAATAATAATAAGTAAATAGGTGGTAAATTAAATGGTTTAGTTACAAGATTTATCATATTGCTCAATGGGATGAAAAATTTTTATTATTCATGCTTACATTACAAAAAAATAGTAAACTCCGTATATGGAAGAAAAAAACAAACAAAATATATTTTAATGTTTTATTTTAGGTTTAATTTCAGTTTTTTTAATAAAAATAAAAATTAAAATAATCAATTGATATAAGTTCTACTTATGTTAGTTTATTTTCTACTGAATATAAAAAAATTAATATATATCATATAACATATAACAATAAAAACAAAAAAAGTATTATTACATGTAATTTTTTAAAAAAATATATATTTATATTTTTATTAATTTATCGATTTAATTTATTAATAATAAAGAAAAGAAAAATACACTTTTACATAATAAAATATTTTTAATTGATTTAAAAATTACTACTACTACTATGAAATAAACGAATATGACATAAAAAGTTGAAATAAATAAACTTTCCTCAATTTAGTTATTGCAAATAACAATTTCATTGAATAAAATTATATATATATGAATTATTAGATTTTAAATAATAAAAAGATAAATAATTAATAATTATAATAATAAAAAGATAATTATTATTATTTTTTTTTATTCAGTTTTAAAAAAATAATAATAATAAAAATAGAATTATTACTATTACTTTTATTCAGTTTTAAAAAAATAATAATAGTAAAAACAGAATATTATTATTATTTTTTTATTTAACTTATAAAAAAATAATAAAAAGATAATTATTACTTTTTTATTTATTTATTTTTTTATTTTTTTTTTAAAACTTTTATATTTATTAGTCTTCAGAATTTTTGGCTATATCATTTCCTTTAGATATACTACTATCACCGGCTATAACCATATTATAATATTCTCCTTTCTTTTCCATAAGTTCCATATGATTACCCATTTCTATAATTCTTCCATCTTTAAATACACATATAAGATCGGCATCTTTAATCGTTGATAAACGATGTGCTATCGTTATGGTAGTACGTCCTTGTGAAGCATCTTCTAAAGCTTTTTGTACTATTAATTCTGATTCTGCATCTAAGGCCGATGTAGCTTCATCTAATAATAATATTTTAGGATTACGTATAATGGCTCGAGCTATCGCTATTCGTTGTTTCTGTCCACCACTCATTTGGGAGGTTCCTAAACCTCCAACACACGTATCATATTTTTCAGGTAAGGACATAATAAAATCATGAATATTTGCCTTTTTACAAGCTTCATAAATTTCTTCATCTGTTGCTTCTAATTTACCATATTTAATATTTTCTTTAATGGATATATTAAAAAGACAGGGTTCTTGATTCACTATACCAATTTGTTTTCGAAGCCATTGAATATTATATTCTTTATTTTCTAAATTATCTACTTTAACGGATCCATGATTGGGATCATACCATCTTGGTAAAAGTCCTAAAATCGTACTTTTACCACTACCGGATCCTCCTACAAAAGCACATATTTTACCCGCTGGTACCGTAATTTTTTTATCTCCCATACGTAAAACTGTTATTTTTGGTCGTGAAGGATATCGAAAACGGATTTCACTAAATTCTAAATTGGCATTAAAATCTTCCCCATTTTCCCTTTTAATACCTTTAGGATCACTAGCATCAATTTTTGGTTTTCGATCTATAATTTCTAATACATGCATAAAGGCTTCCCCAGATTTTTGGGTTTCACTAATAATATCTCCGGTAGAGCCTACGGCCATAGAACATAATATAATAGCCATTAATACTTTAAACATACTATCAAAATCCATACTACCATTTTCAATAAATTTAGCTCCTACCCAATAACCAAGAATATAGGCAAAAAATGAAATAGCATTACTAAATCCTGTACCGATACCACTAATATAGGAACGTCGTTCAATACGTTTTTTAGGTTCAATTAATTTACTATCATATAATTTTATAAAATATTCTGAAAGATTTAATGCATATACGGTTTTAATATTAACTATGGCTTCACAGGCTATCTTAGAACTACCTTCAAAAATGGCTCTATTTTCTCGAGTTCTTGTTTGAGTCGATTTCGCTTTTAATATTGATCCTAAAAATAAAAATGGTACAGCACATAATAAAATTAATGTTAATTTCCATCCATTACAAAAGGCTATAATAAATCCTCCAACTACTGTGACCACTTGTTGAAATACTTGTCCAATATTTGTATTTAATCCATTCACTAATCCTGCTTCGGTTGCTAATTTTGCTGTTAAAGTTCCTGTACTATTAGGTGATCCATGTGGACCTTGAGATCCAGCTTCTTCGGATCCATCTCCAATTTTATTGGTATCAAAATAACCTACTTCTTGTCGTATCATATTATTATACATTTGTTTACGTAAATCATACGATAAATATTCAGCAGCTATAATAAATCCTCCTATATAAAAATAAAAGGATATAAAATTACATAATCCTAAAAATATAAACATAATTCCCCAAAATCTTCCTCCTTCAATTAATTTATCCCCACTTTTTGTAAAAGTATTAAGAGCCGATGAAAAAATAAAAGCAAATGCTGGTTGCATAACTCCATTAAATAAAGCTCCTATAAAACCTAATGTATTTGGTAACCAATAGGGTTTATTAAATTTGGCATATCTACGCCATGGCATATCTCTTAAATTAAAAGTGAAACCTTTACCAATATTATTGGTACTTCCATTAATCATAATGGAACTAGCATCACTAAATCCTCCTGTTGTAAAACGATGATTTAAAGAAGTAGTAGATAATATACGATTGATATTATTATTACTTGTAGATTCACGACGATTATTTATAACTCCTTCTATAAATTGAGTTTGTTGTTGTCCTGGTAAGGATGAATCATTATTTTCATTATCTGAATTTTGTTCTTGTTCTTTTTCTTTTTCTTCTTCTTCTTTTACTTTAATTTCTTGATTTTTAACTAAATTATAATAATATTGACCTAAATTCATTAATTCTTCATGTTTACCCGATTCGATTATAACCCCTTTATCCATAACAATAATTAAATCTGCATTTTTCACTGTTGATAAACGATGGGCAATTACTAAAGTAGTTCTACCAGAGGCCGCAGATTCTAATGCCGCTTGTACTATTTTTTCTGATTTATTATCTAAGGCAGAAGTAGCTTCATCTAATAATAAAATTTTTGGATTATTCATTAAAGCACGAGCAATACAAATACGTTGTTTTTGTCCTCCACTTAATTGTAAACCTCTTTCTCCTGTACTTGTTTCATAACCATCGGATAATTTTTTAATAAATTCATGAGCATTTGCAAGTTTGGCCGCTTCTTCAATTTGTTCTTGAGTTGCATTAGGTGAATTAATAGATATATTTTTTGCAATGGTACTATCAAATAATGTAGGTTCTTGAGATACTAATCCAATTTGTGATCGAAGCCATAATACATTATAATCTTCAATATTTTTCCCATCAATTAATATATTACCACTTTTTTTATTATAAAATCTTTCCATAAGTTGTACAATCGTAGATTTACCGGAACCTGAAGCTCCTACTAATGCTACTGTTTGACCTGGTAAACATTTAAAAGATATTCCTTTTAAAACTTCAACATCGGGACGAGAAGGATAATTAAAATGAACATCTTGAAATTCAATAGTACCTTCAGTAGGTTTTTCTGGAATTAATCCTCCTTCTAATTTAACTTGTGGTTCTCGATCAATAATATCAAAAAGTATAGTTGCTGCTCCTGTAGCTTCACTAAAAGCACTAAAATTAACACCAACTCCTGTTAACATTAAAGCTCCCATCATGACTCCCATAAATACATTTAATACATCACCATATATCATTTCTTTATCCTTAATTAAATGGGTACCATAAATAAAAGCAATACAAAAGGAGGCATAAATCACTCCAAAAAGAACACCAAGGGTTGCTCCTACCGTATGACCTTTAATAATACCTAATGTTCTTGTAGGTTTTAAATTACTTATATACCTATCAATTTCCTTTTGTTCTGTACCAAATGATACAATAGTTCTTATTTGTGAAAATGCTTCTTGAGCAATACCTCCTAATTTTGCATAAGCATCTTGTGATTTTTTAGTACATTTACTTAAAATAATAGCCATAGTAGCTACGGCTATCATTAATATTGGGAAAATAACGGACATACTTAAAGCTAATTTCCATCCTGATATAAAAGCTAAAATAAAACAAGATATAAAAGTAACAAAACTTTGAAGTACGGTACCTAATTTAAATCCAATACCATCTTCAATAATAATTGTATCACTAATAATTCGAGAGGCTAATTCACCTGGACTTGTTTTTTCATGCCATGGAATTTCTTGTCGAACAATTGATTTAAAAGTTAAAGATCTAATTCTTGTTACTTGTCTTAAAGCAGATATACTTAAAAAGGCATCCATACAAAATGATCCTACAAAGGATAAAAGAGCAACTAAACCAAAATATAACATATATTTATGAAATTTATTCCAAAATTCTTCACTCTTTTTTTTTTTTTTAAGAAAATTATTATTTTATTATTATTTATTTATTTTTTTTTTTTTTTTAAGAAATTTATCTTGATTAATTATTAATTTTTTAATTAATTAATTATAATTATAATAATTATTTTTTTTTATTATTAAATTATTATAAAATAATTATAAATTTATTTAATTACAGTTATTAAAAGAGAATTATAATCATAATCACTTCCATATTGAGCACCATAACCTCCTGTACTATTATTATTTATAGCATTTGTGAAAAATTCTTTTAATTGTTCATCATTCTTTCATTATTTTTTTTATTTATTTTAAAAAATAAATTTTATATAAAAAAAGAAAAATTTATGTATAATATATAATAAAGAAAAAATAAAACAAATATTAATAACAAAGTATAACATCAAAAAAATAGTAAGAAAACAAATATATTAATTAGTAATATATAAATATATTATATTATATATAGAATAATATATATATATTATTAACATCTTATAGAATATATATATAAAATATCCTATATATATAATATATATTTACTTGAATTTCTGGATTATTTTTTTTTATTCCTACAGTTATAACTAAACTAATAAAAATATTAATTAAATCTCCCATAACTTGAATCCTATTTTTTTATTTTATTTAATTTTATTTTATTTAATTTTATTTTATTTTATTTTATTTTTTGTAATAATTTGAAATTTATATATTATATATGGATGATGATGATGATATATATTAATATATATGAATCATAAAAAAAAATAGATTATTATTATTATAATGAGAAAAAGATAATATTTATATCATTATTATTATTGTTGTTGTTGTTGTTGTTGTTATTACATTATAGGCATGGTAACACCTTGTCCAATTGCACCTAAAATACCTAGAGCAACCATAATTTTTTCTATTATATTGGAATATCTAAAAAGTCCAATATAAGAAACCTTTGGTACATCATTTTCTTCTTTTTTTTTAATATTCCCCATTTTATTTATTTTTCTTATATATATATAATATATATATATTCTTTTAAAAAAATCTACTATCTAAAAATGTCAATTATTGTTTTTTTTCCTTAAATTGTCTTTTTTCCTGATATATATATATATTCTTTTAGAGTTTTGTATTTAAAAAATGTTATTTATTGTTTTTTTCTGATATATATATATATTCTTTTTAAAAAATTCACTTTCCAAAAATATCAATTATTTTACCTTATTTTTTTTTTTTTTTTAATCTTAAAAAAATATAATTATAAAATTAAATATATTAAAAGAAAACTTCTTATTTTTATTTAATTTTATTTTTTTTATTTCCTTATAGATAAAATATGCATAATTTTTTTTTCTAATTTTCATCAATAAAAAATCTTTTTTTTTTTTTTTTTTTTTTTTTTTTCATATTTATTTAAAAATTTTAATAATTATAATCATAAATAAGGATAAGTCAATGATAAGTAATTAAAATATATCTAAAAAAAAATAAAGTTTATAGAATTTGGATAATTACTTTATTTTTTTTTTTTTTTTTTTTAATATTTTTTTTTTTACATGTTTACAAAGTTGTATACAATTTTATTATTTATTTAAATATACGAAAAAAAGCTTAATATTTTTAATAACAAACTTAACAAAATAATTAAAAAAACGAATTTCTTAATAATAATTATAAATAACACTTTATTTTTTTAATAATTAAAAAATTTACTAATTTTTTAAAAAATAATTTCTTTTATTACAATTTTTTTTTTTTTTTTTTTATAAAAATCTCCACATCTAATATCGATTTAAATATAAATAATAACAATAAATTTGATTAATATTTTATAATTATAATTAATCATAAAATTAAACAAACAAAAAATATTCCTTAACAAACAAGTTAATTCATTTCTTTAATATAGATCAATATTTAATTATTAAAAAAAATAATAATTATGAGTAATAATTATTAATTAAAATGATCTCTTTTATATATATATATATATATAAAATCTATCTGATAATGGTTTAAAATATAAATATCAACAATAATTTGAAATAATAATTATAAAAACCTTAAAATAAAAAGCAATAAAATTAAAGTTAATATATTTTTTAAATTATACTAATGATATATTAAATATTAACTTTTGTACGAAAAATATGAAAAAAAAAAAAAAAAAAAAAAACTATAAAATAAATCAATTATTAATTAATCTAATTTTTAAGTCATACATTATTATAATTATTGGTTTTAACTTAAATTATTTAATCTTTTAATTAATTATATTCTTTTATTAAATAATTGAAATTGTATTTTGATATAAGTTATCTCATGTTTTAATAAATGTTTTAATATATATGGTAGATATTTAGAATTTCTTTTTTTTTATACCTATAATTATTTTTTATTAAGTATTATACATATAATATATAATGTATAATTTTATTTATTAATAAAAATTTAATTATGAAATAAAATAAAATAAATCTTGTACTTTATTATTGATCACTTCATTTAATTTCACTTTCTCCAAAATGGAATTAATTATATTCTACCCCATAGTGTTATTTTTTGTAGTTATTATTAATATTTAAACATTAACATTAAATTATTTTTAAAATTTTACCTAAAGGGGTCATTATTAAAAATTATTAATTACATTAAATTAATAATTTAATGTAATTAATAATTTTTATTATTATTAAGTAGATAAAATCATTTAATTAAAAAAAAAAAAAAAAAAAAAAAAAAAAAAAAAAACTACTTCTGTTAATATAATAATTATTTATTTAATAAAAAAAAATGAAATTATTATTATTTTATATATTTTATTAATTTTATTTTAATTATTGTTATTGGTTAAATAACTTAAATATTTTCTATAAATACAGAATTATTTAATGTATAATAATTTTATATTAAAAAAGAATTTATTTATTTTCTTTTTTTGTTTTTTTTTTTTTTTTTTTTGTTTTTTTTTTTTGTTGAATTTTTAATAGTATTGATTTTATTAGAAAAAAAAAAAAAAAAAAAAAAAAAAAACAAAAGAATAAATTAATATTAAATTGTAATTATTATCATTATTATTATTATTATTATTACTATTATTTATTATTATTATTATTTATTATTATTATTTTCTCATTTAATATATATCTAAGGCACTAATGGTTTGATATAATAAATAACGATCTGCTGTAATTTCAGGGGTAGGTTGATCCTCTGTTCCAAATATAAGATAAGCAGCATCATTTTCACCATTCATTAAATAACCATGTTCTTTTTTATTCCAAGTAATAGGTGAATCACTAAATCCCCATAGTATTATACTAGCCCATGGTAATCTTTCTTTTATAATAATTTGTCTATTTAATATATTTAATTTTTTTTTTTTTTTTTTTTTTTTTATTATTATTATAATATATTTATTGATTACGTTATATATTTTTAATATATAATATAGTGAAAAATATTAATAAATAAATAAATATATATATTATATTATATTTAGGTGTATAAAAAATTATATTATTATTTTTTTTTTTAAATTTATATTTTTTATTAAAGCTTATATATATTTATATATATATAATTTTATTAATATCTTTTATTTTATTAAATATTAAAAAATATATATATATATATTTAATAAAAAATATTTAATAGGAATATATATAAAAATACCTTAATTCTTTTATTATAGATCTAATAAATGATGATGGAATAAAACCAGTATAAGATATTGATTGAACATCTCCAGGTTTAAATGGTGTTGGTGGTTTATAAACAGAATAATAAGGTTCTACTCTATAATCGCCTAATACTCTATATATACATATATAGATATAATATCGATATATTATTAATAATAAATAAAGAATTTATTTTTTTAAAAAATATATTATAATAATATAATTTTTATTAATATTAATATATCATGAATTTAGAGAAAGATAAAAAAAAAATTTCTTTATAATAAAAAAAATTTAAATTTTTTTATTATAATGTTATTAATATTATAATAATTATTATCATTTTAAGGAGAGAAAGAAAGAAAGTAAAAAAAAAAAAAAAAAAAAAAAAAAAAAAAAAAAAAAAAGAAGATTAATTTACCTTTTAGATTGACAAGCAAGCATACCTAACCATTCAAAAATATCAGTAGCATGACTACACCATATTGGTGAAAGTTTTGTAGGTTGTGTAATATGTTTTAATGAGGGTATTAATATATTTTTAAATGTTGTATTTTCATTTTTAATATTATATTTTTTTATATCACTTAAATCTTCATTTTCAAGTTCTATTAAATCATTTAATAATATTTATTTTGTTAATATTTTTTAATATTATTTTAATTAAGAATATTAATAATAAAATTAATGAAAAAAAAAATTAATAATTAATAAAAATTTACTCATTATCATATCATACTATTAAACATAGATAAAAAAAAAAAAAAAAAAGATTTTATTTTATTATACCTTTTGAGGAATATATTAAAAATTGAAATTTTTTATTTAACGTATGTTGCATACACCATTGAACATGTTCATATAATTTTCCTTCTGGTTTATATGAATTTTCATTTAAATTAATTTCAATTACTTTATATTATATTTAATTTTTATATATATATTGATTGAATTATATTTTCATTTTAGTAATATATAATATTATTTTCATTATATATAAGAAATTTTGATAAAATTATTTAAAAAAAATTATAAAGTATTAATATTTTATTATTTTTTTAAATACTCATAATAATAATAATATTATGCAGTAAATTATAAATATATATATTTATAAATGAATTTTATATATTTAATTTGTATGAATATGTACCAAAACGATTTTGTTTATTAATTGGAATTGCTGATGATTTCCCTACTAAACCAAGACTAGTATAAGTATCTTTTGTTAAATTCATATATAATTTTCCTGTATATTTATATATATATATTATAAATTATACAAATTTAAATATAAATATATGATGAATAATACATAATTATTAAATTATTGATAATGAAAATTTAAAATGTATATAATTGTATTTGTTGATAATATATAATTTTTTTTTCATTTTTCATTTTCTTTACCATCTGTAATTGCAAATACATCGTCATTATCAATTCTCTGTTTAAATGAAAAAGCTATAAATTCTTCTACATATTAATTAAATTAAATTATTATATATTCAATGTCAATATATATATATTACAGATAAAAAAAAATATTTATAATTTCATAAAGTATACGTTATGTATATAATATATATATATATATATATATATATATACCATTTTTGATATATTTATTAACAAAATCATAAGTTAGAAATTCTCCAAGTGGTATATTTGAAACATAATAAGTTGTATCATTTTCAATATTAAAATCAATTTCTTTTGAAGTTGGAATTAAAATTTCAACCTAATAAAAAAAAATTTTTTTTAATTTGTTAAAGTCATTTAATAAATACTTTTTATTTTTTCATTTTTAGTTTTATTTTTATTTTTTTTCTTAATATATAAAATTTTGAATATATAAATTTTGAATTGAATTTATAGAAATCCAAATAATTTGATAATATATATATAATAAAATATATATTTTTTATAGTAGTAGAAAAAAAATATAATAATAATATTATTATTATTTTATTCTCATTATTATTACTTTATTATTAAAAGGATGTATTTTATCTTTTTGTTTTAAACTTTCTTCATTTTTTTTAAAAGAGTTATATTCAATTTTTAATTTTGGTTCCTTTAACTTTTCAAGATCTGGATATACTTTCATTTTTCTTTAAAAATATAATTATACATATATTATTTTTAAAATAAATATTAATAAATTATTAATAAGAAAATATTTCTGTTTTATAAAATATATAAATTTTTATGAAAGTATGATAATAATATACTATTATACTTTTTACTTTTTTTTTTTTTTTATTTCAATACAATACCTAAAGATATAAGAAATATAAGCAGAAGTAAAATTATAATTTTTTTTAAGAAAAATATTATTTTAAAATCCAGTTTTTGATTTTACTTATGATAAATAAGCCAATCATAGGTTAAGAAATACATATATTTTTACACTTTAAAAACAAATATATTAAAAATATTTATATATTTAAAAAAAATTTTAAATAATAAAAAATTCAAACTTAATGTTTTAATGATACCATATTTATAATAATAATATTAAAAGAAAAGCAATGTTATTTAAACATTTTATTTAAAATAATCTATTATCTTTAATTTTATTTATTTTTTAATTATTTGTTATTTGTTTTATTTAAAAATAAATTATACCATACAAATACCTGAATGAAGAAAGTTTTAATCATTAATAAATGAATTATACACCACAATAATCAAATCCATCATAAATATTTATAATATTATTACTTTATAAAAAATTTTTTAATTTAATAAAAAATATAAATAAATATAAAAGTAGTCAACAATAAAAGTAAAAAGAAAAAATATTGAAGAAAATATATATAAACAATATATTATTTAATAAGTTATTATACATGAAAGAAATTTAGAGAAAATTTAAAACTTAATTTTGAAATTAGATTTTGAAATTTGAAATTTGAATTGTTGAAATTTCATTTTTTTCTAAAAAGAAAAGAATTCATAATCAATATATATAAATATATATTTATATTTCATTTAAAAACATTATCAAATAATTGGATATTTTATTTTCATATAAGAAATATCATTTTCTTTAAAAAAAAAAAAAAAGAAAAAAAATTTTATATTCATAATACATAAATACATAATATATATATAATAAAATTAATGAAACAAAAATGACAACAAAAAAAATAAAAGCAAAATTATCTGGAGATATTGATGCTCCAACAAAAAAAAGTTCAGTAAAAAGAATATTGTTAAAAAGAGGAAATGCAGAAAATCAGGATAAAGATGATGATGAAAATAATATTCACTATGAAGAACAATTTCTTTTAAGAATGCCAGAAGGTGAAGCCAATGATCGTTTAAGACAAGCAGTACAAGAAAGAGAAGTTCCAGAAGAATTTAAAATAACATTTTCAGGTATGAATTATTATTATTAATAATTATTATAATAATTATTAATACAATATTCTTATCATTAAACTTGCTTATAAAATTATTATAATTATTGCTATATAATAAATGTAAAAATATGAATAATATTAAAATATATTTTTATTCAATAATAAAATTAATAACAATAACAATAAAAATAATAATAATAATAAAGTTAAAATTAAAGTTGACAACAATAATATTAAAATGATTTTATAAAATTTAGATTAGTATAAAAGAAATTTCAAATGATATCATTGACATTTTATAACTATTAATAGTTATATTTTACATTTCAAACTATTACTATACAATTAATAATACTTATTAATATTTAATAACTAATATATATATTAATTCTTTATTTTTTATATATATATATGATTGTATATGTAAATTTAATTATAAATATAAAAGATTCACGACATGCAACAGTACATTGGGAAAATGAAGATTATACTGCTAAACTTGTAGATTTACCATGTATTATAGAATCTCAAAAAACATTAGACCGAAAACAATTTTATAAAATAGCAGATATAAGTCAAGTAAATTTCTTTTATATATATATGTTTTTTTTTTTTTTTTTTTTTTTTTTTATTTTTATTATAATATTTGTTAATATTACATATTCAAACTTTTTATATACGTTTATAAATTTTTATTAATAAAAAAAATTAAATTTTTTTTATATGTATTGTTTATTTTTTTTTTTTTTTTTTAAATAATAGATTTTAATAGCAACAAAAGAAAAAAATTTAGATATTGATTATTCCTATCCTCATGGAATTTCAGCACCTTTAAAATATGTTAGAAAAAGAAGATTTAGGAAAAGAATGTCAAAAAGGGTATTTAATTATTATTATTATTATAAATATTTATCATTATATATAATATATTAAATATATAATACTATTACATAAAATAATATTGAAATTAAAAAATTTTTTTTATATAAAATATAATATTTTATATATATTTTAACAATATATATATATATATATAATAATTTAAAAGGTTATTGAAGATGTTGAACGTGAAGTAGAAAGATTATTACAAGATGATGCTAATGCAGAAGATGTAACCTATGGTAACTACCTTTTTTTTTATTTTTATAAACAATTATAATATTAGAATTACATTTAAATATTTTATATTTAATAATTATGAATAAGATTAAAATGATAATGATAATAATCATTAATATTATTATTTTTATTTTTTATTTATTAAAAAAAAAAAAAAAAAAAAAAAAAAAGACTTTGGTCTTAATATGCCAGATAAAATTCAAGAAGAATCTGATATTGGTACACCAGGTCCAACTAGTGAAGGTGAAGAAGAAATGGAAGAAGATAATGAAGGAGGAGGTGATGGAGATATGGATAACTTAGATTTAGATGAAGAAAGTCTTGCTGCTGATATTGAACAACAATTAGATCAAAATGATGAAAATGAAGAAGAAGATTCAGAAGAAGAAGGATCAGGTGATGATGAAGGTGATGGTGATGAAGGAGATGAAGGTGATGAAGGTGATGAAGGTGATGAAGGTGATGAAGATGATGATCAAGGTAAGAAGAAAAATGAAATGAAAAAAAATAATAATAAATAAATAAATATATAAATATATATAATATAGTATAATATAGTATAATATAGTATAATATATTATATTATAATATAATATAATATTATATTATATATAACAAAATAAAATAACATATAATATATAAGAAAATTTAATTATATTATTTGTTACATGTTATGTTATATATATTAAAACTTTTCTTTTTATTTTATTTATTTATTTATTTATTTTAATATTAATAAATATAATTAAAATTTTTATTTATAATAATAATTATATCTATTTATATATATATATAAAATAGAAGAATCATTACAACAAAAGCGTGAATTAATTCAAGAAGAAATTGATGAATTAGAAGCTAAGATTGAAGAAAAGAATGAACAAATTAAATCTGTAGTAGGAAACCAAATTATGAAGGTATATATAAATATATAAATATATATATGTTTTTATATTTATTTATTATAATATTATTTATTTATTTATTTATTTATTTATTTATTTATTTATTTATTTATTTATTTATTTATTTATTTATTTATTTATTTATTTATTTATTTATTTATTTATTTATTTATTTATTTATTTTTTTATAAAAATATAGAAACGTTTTGTTGATCAATTACATGCTTTAGAAAAAGAATTGGAAGAAAAGCAAGCTGAAATGAATCAAATTGAATAAAAATAATAATAGTAATAACAATATTATAATAATTATATATATATTATTTTATATAATAATATTCTTAGATTATTGTTTATAATACAATAAAATTGATTATAAAAAAAATACTGTATATAATAAATCATATTATTTTATGATAATTTATTTTATTTTACTTAAATATTATCAAATTAATAATTTATACTTAATAAAAAAAAAAAAAAAAAATTGTTAATCATATATATAATAAACTTCATTTATTGATAATTTTTTTTATATTAGTTGGTGTTGTTTTAATAATACATATTATTTTATTCATTTTTTGTTTCTTTTTTTTATAAATATATATACATATATATTTCTTATTAATGTATATAAAATTATAAATAGAATTGAAGGTAAAAGAACTTCTAGAATATTCATTGAATTTATAAGCAATATATTCGTATAGGTTACTTTTTTTTTTTTTTATCACTTTAGCATTTTATTATTCAATATTTTTTTTTTGTTATAAACTATGGTTAATGGTATGATTGGAATTTAAAGGGGTCATGTAATAATTACTTTTCCATAGAATATAGGTTATATTGTTTTTTCTATCAAAATATTCTTTATTAGCAAAGACCAGTAAATTTTTATCTTTTATTGTTAAAAATATCTAGTATAATATTTACTAAATAATCTATTTTAATTTATTATTTTTCATTAATTGATAATATGGACATTAAAAAAATAATTAATAATGAAACCTATAAACTTTCCTTCCACAATTTGAATTAATTTTTTTTTTTGATATGTTTTATAATGAATTAAAGATATAAAAATATTAAAAATAACACTATATTAATAGATAATTTAAATTAATCATAAATAACAAAGATATATAAATAATATAAATGATCTCTTAATTATATATATATATAATTAATTATCAATAAAATAATAATTATGAATATTTTTGGTATTTTTATTTTAATTTTTTTGTTCATAATTATAAGTGAAATAATAATTTTTATTGTTTAATAATTTAATAATAGTATCATAAAAATTATGATTATTGTATTAAGATCTCTATTAGAGAAAGGAAAAGAAAATAATAATTTATATATTATATTTTATTAAAAATTATTAAAATATATATTAATAAAGAAAAATAATATATTTAGTATTTAATTATTAGTATTTAATTATTAGTATTTAATTTTTTGTAGTTTTTTTTTTTTTTTTTTTTTTTTTTTTTTTATAGTTTTAATTAAAAAAATAAAAAAAAAATTAAAATCACTAAATTAGTAATGAAAATGAGTTTGTGGCGTAAATTCTATAATTTAAATGTACTAAGATTACATAAATTAATGTTAAGTAATGTAAAAAAAAAAAAAGAAAAAAAGAAAAAAAAAAAATTTTTTTTAACCGTTTTTTAATAAGTAAAATAAATTAAATAACCATTCAAAATTGTTATATTAAAAAAAAAATTTTTTTTTTTTTTTTTTGTTTAATTAATGTTAAAATAATTTCTTTAAAAATTTCTTTAATTAATAAATTGAAAAAAAAAAAAAAAAAAAAATTTTTTTTTTGTTTAATTAATGTTAAATAAAATTATATTTTATATTATGTTGTGTAACCTCATAACTTTATAATAATTTTTTTTTTTTTAATATAATTTTTTTTTTTTTTTACCAAATAAACAAACATAAAAAATTATTTAAACTTTAAAAATAATTTGAAAAAAAAAAAACTTTTTTCATAAATTAATCAAATATATAAATTTTTTTTTTTAAAAAAAAAAAACTTTAAATTTTATTTTATTATTTTATTTTTTGTTTTTATAACTATATATGTCGTTTTTATATTCTTATTTATTTTTTATTTTTTTTATTTTGTTTTTTTGTTTTGTTTTTTTGTTTTTTGTTTTTGTTTTTTTTTTTTTTTTTTGTTTTTTTGTTTTTTGTTTTTGTTTTTTTTTTAATTATTTTTGTATAATAATTAATCTAATGTAGAAAAATAAAAAAAATATATTTCAAAAATTAAATAAAATAAAATAAAATAAAATAATATAATATAATATATATATTTAAGGTTGATTAAATAAAAAAAAAACAAAAAATAAAATAATAATTAAAAAAAAAATGAAAAAAGAATAATAATAAAAATAAAAAAAAATAAATTAATGTTATGTTATTAATTTAATTGAAATAAATATTAAGTGAATAAATAGATTAGCTTATTTTTTTATTTTTTATTTTTATTTTTATTATTGTTTTTTATTTCATTTCATTTTTTTATTTTATTTTATTTTTTTTTTTTTTAATTATTTTTCATATATATATTTTTTATTTTTTATTGTTTTTATTTTATTTTATTTTATTTTTTAATTATTATTTTATCATATATATATAAATATATATATTAAATTTCATTATTTAATTTACAAATATTACTTTTTCAGTTTCTTTTTTTTTTTTCAATTTCTTTTATTTATGATTAATTATAATTATTATTATTATTATTATTGTTGTTGTTGTTGTTATTAAAATCTTTTATAATTATTTTTATTGTTAATTTTATTATTTGATTATTTTAAATAATTTATTATTTTTTTTAATAATATATATTAAATACTTGCTTATATTTATTATTTATTATTATTAAAATGAATTATTTTTATTTCTTTTTACTTTTCTTATTTTTATGTTTATTTTTATTCTTTTTTTTTTTTTTTTTTTTTTTTTTTTGAGTGTGTAAATTGTTTTTATAATATATGTTATCTTTTATTTGTTTTTAAATTTGTTGATTATTAAATAAATTAATTATAAATTTATCTTAATTTAGTTGGTTATTCTTATTTATTATTGACTTTTTTTAATGTAATATTATATATATTAGTATAAAATAAAAGAATATTTCTTTTTATTTATTCATTCTTAAATATACATAATAATTTAAAACTAATAATTATATAATTTTATATATCAAAATTAAAAAACGGTAATTATAAATATTAATTTACAATTTTTTATATATTTTTATTATATATATATATAATAAATTATATATTTATTAGCTTTTTTTTGATAGATAACATATAAAATAATAATAATTATTATTATTAATAATTAATGCTATTATTACTTTTGCATATTTGAATTTTTTTTCCGTTTTGGTTTCATTTTGATTTGTTTTATTTTTATTTTCTTTTTGTGTTTTTTTATTTATTTATTTTATTTTTTATTTTTTATTTCTTATTTTTTATTTTTTTTTTTTTTTATTTTTTTTTTTTTTTTTTTTTTTTTTTTTTTTTTGTTATTATTATTATATTATTTATTATTTATTATTTATTATTATTATTATTATTATTATTATATGAATGGGAAGATGAAAAAAAATATATATATATTTTAAATATTATATCATTGTTTGGATAATTGCAATATTTGTTTATTGACTTGAAAATTATTCTTAAAAAAATTCTTAAAAAAATATGATTTATATATATATATATAATATTTGTAACAATATTTAATTCTTTTTTCTTTATTTATATATATATATATATAATTTGTTTTAAGATTAATTTCATTGTTGTGTTGTATTTATTATTTTGCTTTATGATTGTTTAATTATATTTTATTTGATAATAAAAATAAAATAAAATAAAAAGCTTTTGCTTCTAATGTGAAAGTACGACACAAACATTTGTGGTATTATCATCTATTTGCAATTTGTCCATACCATCTAAACTACCTTGTGTAACTTGCTCACTTGCTTTTTGTGGATCATCCATATTTGCATTAACAATTTCTACAACTTCATCATTAGAAAGGCCATCCCATACACCATCCGTTGCTAAAACACAGAATTTTAATTTATTATCAATATCTATTATATTTATATCAGGTTTTGAGATGACACCTAATCTTCTTGCAACCTCATCACCTAATGATCTACTAACAACTAATCTGTTTATTTATGTATATATGAAATAAAAATATTATAAAATATTATTAATATTTTGATATTATCTTATATATATATTCAATATTTTTTTTCTATTTTTATTTACCCTGGATATGGAAGTGAACCTTTAAAAATTCTTAATGGGCCTATTATATTAAATGCAAATAATAATATATAATAATAGAATTTAAAAAATTAATATATAAAATATGAAATTAGTTTCTTTTACTTTTTCATTAATTCTAATATAAAAAAAAAGAAAATATAAACTAAATAATTTTTTTTTTTTTTTTTTTTTTTTTTTTTTTTTTTTTTTTTTTTTTATCTTCAGAAAAAAAAAACAAAGCCACTTATATAATAATAATATATACGTGTAACTTTTTTCTTCAAATAAATAAAAAAAAAAACACAAATACACACACACACACACACAAAAAAAAAAAAAAAAAAATTGTCTTATACTATATATTGATTTATATATCGGACAATCAGTTTTACCAAATGATTCTTCTCCAAATTGAAGAGCTTCTATTCTTCCACCTTTTGATATAATTCTGTCATATTCTTCTTTATTATAACAATTATGATCTCTATAAAATATAATATAAAAATAATAAATAATTGAATTAGAATTTAATATATTTATTAATTTATAATATATTAATCTATAATATATTTTCTATATAATCTATATAATTAATTATATTTTTAATATTTACACAGTCATTTGCTTAGCTGTTATATTTCCTTTTTCATCTTCTAAACCAACAACTACACGACTATCACCAACATTAGAAATAATTAATTTACCATCATGGAATATAGCAATTACAGCAGTAGTGCCAGATATATATGTATCGATTTGATCATTATCACATAATGTTTCAGCCATTTCATCATATATTTGTGTTAAAGTAGCTTTTGGATCTTTAAGGAAATTATCTTTATATTTATTAAGGAAATCTGGTAAAATTTGTTTTATATATTGTGAAGCTTTGGCACCATCATCACCTTTATAATTGAATTAACATTCAAATTATCATATTTCAAATATAAAATATAAATATAAAAAAATAACTATTATTATTTTCTTTATCAATTATTAATAAAGTATTTTTTTTTTATATTATATATAAATTTACCATGACCATCAAATACAGCAAATAAATGTGTATCTTTTAAATCAAATAAATCTGTAATGATTAAATAGTCATCTTGTTGATATGGTCTTCTTCCACAATCTATTTATTTAATATATTAAATATTGTTATATATATATATATTTATTTATTTATTTATTTTTAATTTATTTTACTTTATTTTATTTTATTTTATTTTATTTTATTTTATTTTATTTTATTTTATTTTATTTTATCTTTTATATTGTTAGCTTTTTCTTAAATATACTTACCAGAACTTGAACCATATTTTAATTTTAATTCTTTTCCACTCATTTTTTATTTTTATTTTTATTGTATTTTATTTT